>JBDJHY010283712.1:0-10168 GCA_039654485.1 Withania somnifera
GAGCCGTTTTGGAACTAATAGTGAAAAAGGTTAAGTCTAGAGCCACGAGACACTATATGAGTTATGGAGTTGATCACCATGACTCGAAATAGTAATCGTAATGAATAGGAAGAAGACTAGAAGATCATCTTGGGCTGCAAGAGTTGCTACACGAGTCGTACTATACCAAACCATAACTCATACCTCGAGTCATACTAATTGGACAGAAATTGAGGAAACTCAGAATAGCTAAGAGACTACGAACTGGTACTACGTCTCATGTTTGGAGAAGTACGAGTTATACTCTGTGATCGTACTATTAAAATAAAAATTGAGAAGGTCTATCTGAGGTATACAAAACCCTTCCACGACTCATGATGTAGAAGTGTACGAGTCGTACTGATAAGTCATGAAGGTCCATAAAAGTTTGATCTTGGAGTTACAGACTATAAAAGGGATTGTACGAGTCGTACTGTTGAATACCATGAGTTGTGGAATGACTCATGGGTTATTGAGAGAGTCGTAGATTGTACGAGTGCTGATTTTGAAGACCATGAGTCATGGTTCACTACTCCACGACTCGTGAATGGGCGCCGATGCTGTTTTCCTAGTTTGATTAGGCTAGGTTTTTATTTTTTCTATAAATACATTACTTATTTTTGGTTTTAAGGTTCGCCACTTTGGTATTATTTTGAGTACTTTGAGAGATTTAGAAGACTAATTAACATTGTTCTTGATTTTTTCTTTGTATTATATTTGAATATTTTATTCCATCTTTATTATTCTTTGATTTTATCACTTTGTCACTGTAAGTATTACTATTATGAATTCTTATTAGAATCTTAATGTTATTACCATGATCATGAGTGGCTAAAACTACCACAACTAGGGTTGTGGGAACCATGATGAATTAACAACCTAGGTTAAAGTATTTAGTAATTCTAAAACAGCTATGCATGCATGTACTGTTAATCTCTTTGTTATGATTGCTTTTTAATGGTTGCAAACGTTAGAACTCGCCTTAGGGTTTACTTGATCGAAAGAGAAGTAAAAATTAGGAAAAGATATTTTATAGTAGAGATTTAAAGCCTAAGTCTTCATTTAATGACTTAAGCCATAACATGAATAGTCAACTGGAATCATAAGGCAAGAGTTAGTATAGAAAACACTCAAAGACCAAAAGGTGATGAGTGATACTCATCTAATAGGGTTGAAAGACGTTTAGGTCAATTTATCTTTTCTGATTTTGAATGATAAGCACTGTGATAGAATTACTAGTACTAAATATGTCACTCTTCGAAATCAGACATGATGGCACCTAACTTTTCAACTCGGCAGGTCAGCCTAACTCACGGTCTAAGAAATTTAAGGAAAAAATTAAAGTGGAAAGTAACAATAGTAAATTTGTATAACGAGTCAGAATAATCATCATAATATAGCCAAAAGTATTAAGTATACGACATATCCCAAAAATTGGTTGCCACTGTCACAAGCCACTAAATGTAAGAGTTTATACAAGAAGAAACCGATCTTAACCAGTCTTTAGAAAGTAAAGACTCAAAAACTAAGATAATGGATTCGCGACACTAATGAAGAGACAATCAACTACCTCGGACATCTCAAATATCCTTGGACTGCGTAGGGACGAAAGATCACGAAGTCCATGGCTCAGTACCTACACAAAGAGTGCAGAAAAGCAAGAGTGAGTACTAGATCAATGGTATTCAGCAACGTCCTCGGCTGGCTAACTATAAAGAAAAAAGCTCTTAATCTCCCAACCGATCCTCTAAATACTACAACCTGCAATAGATATATCCAATAGCCCAACAATAGTTTATACAGATACAACGAGTATATTCAACCACCCAACTCTAAAGTCATATAATAAAAATAAAATAGCACGAAAGTCATGTTTAATAATAATTATATCATTGACAAGGGTCTCATACTTAAAGTAAATCAAAATAGATAGCATTTCCCAGTTCACCTATAATATCCACTATTAATCATTCAATTCAGGTATCTGGTCTGAGACTCGACTATACCTTTCAACTATATAGACACCTAGTCAGGGCCTCGGCTGTGCCATTTCAATAACATAGGCACCTGGTTAGAGCCTCAACTATGCCTTATTCACAATATAATGCTTTCCTCATAATATAGACACTCGGTCTGAGCCTCAACTGTGTCATTACCATTATCTCAATCAAGGCCCAATGGCCAACCAACAATCCATATCAACAAATATTATAAATCTCGTCAAAGCATAGTTCAAGATTCATTATCAACTATCAAAAAGTAAGTAGTTATCACATATCAACCATGGAAAATGTCATAAGTTGAGATTTCAATTTAACAACATAAACCTCTTATGGGCAATTTTTATCAAGAGTAGCCTTTTTTATTTTCAATTTATCCTCCGGGCATCACCATTCTTGATTTTAAGGTTACCATTTATTTATTGTGGGCCGTTTCATCAATGAGTATATAATTAGCCATTATTTACAACTATATGTTTCAAGCTAAAATTTTACAATACAATTCAAGAATAGCCATGATTCAACAAATTCATCAAGTATGAATATTACTCCCACTTGTTCATTTTAAACCCAATATGATAGATAATACTAATCCCGAAGAACCCATATCACCCTAAGCCATAAGACAAGTAGCAACCAATTGTTAAGACCTTATAAAGAGCCATATAAACCTCAATTTGCCTTATAATTCAAAGAATCGAGCTACTGCTTTCCCCTCTCGATTAGCCTCCAATTGTACACAATCTGGTGACCCAAACAAGAATTACAAGGAAATAAATATTAATCAACACCCAAGACCAAATAACCAGGACTTATGAAAATATCAACCCCGAGACCGAGGGGTCAAATCAAAACTTGATAGAAAAATAATGTTACCCATTAGTATGGAATGTTAAATATTAAGTTTCATTGAAAAACCAATCCATTTCATAGAAAAAATCCTAAGTTTTCCCATCATTTCGAGTTCATCACCAAGTTAACAATTCTGGGGTTTAAAAGCATGAAATTTCTTTAAAAATCATGTTAAAGTAGCTTAGATTTTATGGAAATAGGTTTACAAAACTTACAAAATTGATTAGCCTTGAAAACCTTGATTAACTTTGCTAAAAATTAGGGGCTTTAGTGTGGGCGTTTGTATGAAAAGTGAGAAGAGTTTGGGTGAAAGTTGAAAAATTCCTATTTTATACAAGTGGTGACCGATAATTTGGTCAAACCGGCCAATTTATTGACCACCGATAAATCGGTCATTTGGTCAAAATGATCGATAAATTGATCAAATGATAATAGTTCAAAGACAACAATTTCAGCCAACTTTAAAACTTAAAATGAACCTCTAGGTTTCGTTTGGGACCCCATGCACACAAACCATAATTTCAATATCATAGACTCAATGAATCCATCAAATCACACATACGAGGTCTCCTTGACTCGATACTTATTAAGGGTACAGAAACTAACTTGTCACCAAAAAGTTCAAAACACTCCTGGGGCCTAGTAAATATAAAAGAGACCTTTTTCTGGACCAAATTCCACCTCCCAAAACCAATAGAACCATCATATTTTCAATCCGGACCCCTAAAGATCGAATGTTGACTAAAGTCAACCAAGATCCTTAAAACACAAATTTATCCCATAAAACAACTTAAAATCACCATAAAAGGGATAAAACTGGAAATGAAGGTCCTACTGGACCAAACTCGACAATTTGGAGCTAATGGAACTAACAGATATTTGATACGAGGTACTGAACTCTAGATAGCCCCTATAGTTCCTCATTTTGAACTTAAAGGCTCCAAAACTCAGAATTTTCAAACTTTTATATCAAATTTCATCCCGTACACATACCAACCATGAAATCACACTTAGTTTGATATAACGGGACTACGTGATGCAAAAAATAGTCAAAATACTCAGAAAATAAAAATGACCTTTAGGGTCATTAAAACATCCACCACTAAAAGCCATGTTCCTCCCTCAAACATAAGAAAGAAGAAGTACCTGAATGGTAAAATAACTAAGGATATTGGCTTGCATGTCAGGCTCGTTCTCTCAAGTAGCCTCTTCAATCGGTTGTTGTCTCTACTGCGCCTTCACAACACGTATCTCCTTGGTTTGAAGCCTTTAGGCCTATCTATCAACCAGGGCAACTGGATCCTCCTCAAATGATAAGTCTGGGTCCATATTCAAGGCATCCCACTGAAGCACATGAGACTTACCAGGAATATATATCTAAAGTATTAAAACATGAAAGACTAGATGCACTATATATGAATCAGGTGACAAATCTAACTTGTAAGTCACATTTCCCTTCCGTTATAGAATCTTAATAGGACCAATATAATGAGGAGTCAATTTATATTTTTTCTCAAACCTCATCACACTTTTCATGGGTGACACCTTCAACCATACTCTATTACCCTCAATGAACTCCAATGGACTAAGCCACTTATCAGCATAACTCTTCTGCATACTTTGGACAGAAAGTAGTTGGGTTTGGATTAATCTAACTCTATCCATGGATTTTATTAACATATATGTAGTCCATAGTGTCTTCTCAGTAGTCTCAAACAACTAATCAGAGATCTACACCTCCTACCATAAAATGCCTTGAAGGGCACCGTTTGAATGCTCGAATGGTTACTATTGTAATAGGAAAACTCCATAAGTGGTAAGAGTCAGTCCCAAAGACAACCAAAGTCAATAACACAAGCCTATAAGATGTCCTTAAGCACCTAAATAGTGAGCTCAGACTAGCCATTGGTCTGAGGATGGAAGGCTGTGCTCATATCAAGATGAGTACCCATCTCACGCTCTATAGTACTCAAGAAGTGTAAAGTAAACTGTGTGCCTCGGTTAGGTAAGATAGAAAAAAGGGTACCATGTAACCATACTATATTACTAATGTAAATCTCTACCAACTCCTAAGCTTTGTATCTCACCTTCACTGGAATAAAATATGCAGACTTAGTCAACCGATCAACAACGATCCTAATAGAATCATAACTATCCGAAGTATTAGGCAACCCAATGATGAAATCCATGGATATACACTTCCACTTCCACTTCCACTGGGGAATAGGTATCATCTATGACACACCTCTTAGCTTTTAGTGCTCAAACTTCACCTGCTGATAGTTCAGGCACCTAGCAACAAAGTCTGTGATGTCCTTGTTCATACCTCACCACCATTAATGTTGGCTCAATTCGTGGTACATCTTTGTCACCCTTGGATGAATAGAATATATAGAACTTTGGGCCTCCTATAAGATCAATCTCACCAATCCACTGGGTTTAGGGACATAAAATCCTGCTCCTAATCCTCAAAATACTCTCAGAATCCAACTTGGTCATCTTAGCCTCACCTCACAATACCTTATCACAAATAATCCTTAATTTAGCATCATTAAACTGAGTGGCACATATTTTCTCTATTAATGAAAAATAGGCCTCTACAAATGCAAGCATACCACTGTCATCCTCAATTTGCAATCTAACTAAGTTTTTGGGTAGACTCTGAGCATATCTAGCTAAGGGACACTCCTCGACCTGAATGGAAGCCAAACTACCCATACTCGAGGACTTCCTACTAAGGGCGTCCACCTCCCATGTTGACCTTGACTATATGATACAAGATAGTGATATCATAGTCCTTCAACAACTCTAACCAACTACACAACCTCAAAATAAGATCTTTTTGGCTAAAAATATACTGAAGACTCCTATGATCGGTGAACACCTCACAATGCACTCCATAAAGGTAATATCTTCATAATTTTAATCAAAATACCAATGTAGCCAACTTTAAATCATGGGTAGGATAGTTCTTCTCATGCACCTTCAACTGCCTCGAAGCATAGGCTACTATTTTACTTTCCTGCATTAGTATTCCACCTAAACTAACCCTAGAAGCATCATATTATACGGTGAATTCCTTTCCCTCCATGGAAAAAGTAAGAATGAGAGATCACCTAAATAATGATTTGAGCTTTTGAAAGCTCTCCTCATACTCATAAAACCACTAAAAAGCACATTATTCTAAGTAAGTCTAGTTAATGGAGCAACAATAGAAAAATATCCTACATGAACCTCCTATAGTACCCAACCAAGCCAACAAAAATCCAAACCTCGATCGATGAGGTAGATCTCACCCATCACATATCACTGCAATCTTAGCCTGATCAACTATAATACCCTCCTTGGACACCACATGCCCCAAGAATGCCATAAAACTCATACAACTTCTCAGCCTGCAATCTATGAAGTACAATCCTCAAGTGATGAACATAACCTACCTTAGTCATGGAATAAACCAAGATATCTTAAATAAACACAATCAAAAAATCCAAATATAGCTAAAACACGTCATTCATTAACTCTATGAATACAACTGAGGCATTGGTAAGACCAAAAAACATCACCAAAAACTTATAATGCCCATATCTAGTGTAAAAAGCCATCTTTGGAATATTCAAAATTCTAATACTTAGCTGATGGTATCCGAATCTCAAGTTAATCTTAGTGAAGATGGAAGCTCCTTGGAGCTGGCCAAGAAAATTATTAATGCGAGGCAATGGATATTTATTCTTCATGGTCACTTTGTTTAAATATCTATAGTCGATACACATACACATATGGCCATTCTTCTTCTTCACAAATAGGATTGGTCCACCCAATTTTGACACACTATGATGAATGAACCCCTTTATAAGAAAGTCCTGCAACTACTCTTTTAACTCAGAAGGAGCCATATAGTAAGGAGGAATAGAAATGGGCTTGGTGCCTAGACCCAAATCAATACCAGAATCAATATCTCTATAAAGAGGAACGCTAGGAAGGTAAGTTGAAAACACACCAACAAACTCTCTAACCATAGGAACATGCTCTAAAAAGGGGAATTAACTTTAACATCTTGCACAAAGGCCAAATAAGACATACACCCCTTCTCGATCAACCTCTGGGCCTAAAGAAAAATGATAAACTATGAGTATATGACCTACACGTACCCTTCCACTCAACCCTTAGGATACCAGGCATGCATAAACTAGTAGTCTTGGCATGGAAATATGAAGTAGCATGATAAGGATCAAGCTAATCCATACCCAAAATATATCAAAATCTACTATATCTAGCAAGATCATGCCTACCCAAGACAGGATTGGTACTCCCGATCCACCACGAAGGACTTACTCACGAGGGTATACATATGAAGAGGTATGGAAAATACATCAGATAACATATGAAAATTAGCAGCATAGTATGCAAATACATATAAATGAGTAGAACCCATATCAAATAACATTGATGCAACCTAAAGCAAACTTGGACGATACCTGTAATCACAACATCAGAAGACTCAGCATCAGGTCTCTCGAAAAAAGCATAGCACTACGTGTGCCCACTTCTGGGATGAACTGGCACTAACCTGAACTTTACCTTCCTACTGTGCACCCTATCTACTCTGTGCACCTCTCCCTTTCTGTCTATGTCCTCTACCTTTACTCGAAAGTTCCAATAGTCTAGTCGGAGGATAAGAGGCCTAAGAAGACTGCTGGGATTCAATATGCATATACTAGGGCAGAACCTATGCCTATGAAAAATCTCACCACAAATTAAAAAAATAACCTAGAGATGTAGACCGATATGTTGAACTCAGAAACAACAAATGGCCACCTCGACCTGAACCTCTCTAATAAGACTCAAAACCACTTGCTGCTAGAATGGATGCATTCTAAACTTCCTGAATAGTACTAAATTCTACATAGATGCCCAGAATGGTATCAGACAGTGAAAGTGACTATTGTTCAAAAGGTAACCGCTGCCTCCAGATGAGGTACCAGAAAACTAACCATAGGGATGTGGCCTTTTCCTGCTGCTATCACTAGTATGAACTCTACTCATCTTCTCAAGAACTCTCGCTTCCTTAGTCATACTGTGAAAAGTGGCCCCTGAAAGCTATAAAGTTGTGAATAATAAAGTCTGATGGTAAGTGCTCAACCCCCTCATGAAGCTATCTATCTTCTCTTGCTCATCTGGAAAGATAGCCGAAGTATGTCTAGATATCTCATAGAAGCAAGATACATACTCATCAATTGTCATTCCCTCTTTTATTAGCTTGTCAAGCTTCCTGCACAACGCATTCCTCACTTATAAGACATATATATCTCTCCAAAAATTATCGATCAAAGATCTTCCAGGTCATGGGAGGTAACTCAACTAGTCTAGAGTCAACTTAAGATAGCTACCACTGTCGAGATGGACCTAAAAAATGTAAAACTATATAATCCACCCCATGTGTCTACACTAACTTAACACTCATGGAAAGTAGTAAGAAACTCGAATGGGTTTTGCTCACTCATCTTGTAATCGAGATGGGTCCATCTTCCTAAACCTTTTATACCGCTGCTGTTGCTCATCTAACATCTCATCAGTGACTATACCTGTAACACTGACCCCTAGTATCTGAAGCTCATGAAACCAGCATGCTAATGGTGGCTTCCCTACCTAACCCTAAACTATAGGTGGCTAGTTCACTGGAACCTGAATCAGGTGGCTGGCCCACTGGCTTATAAATCATTGGAATAGATCTTTGCTCTAGGGTCTCTGCCCTTAATTTGGTCAGATAACCCTGAGGCGTACTACCTTGTTCTATGATCTCCTGAACCCTAAGAACTCTCATCAAGGTATCCTTTAATAAAAGGGCTGCAACATACTCCGAAGGTACCTAATCCTCTGCCGTATCCATCTTTGGCTCATGTGAAAATGCCCTGGCTCGACCCCTAGTAGGGATGCCCCTCTAGATCTCCTTTAGGCTCCACATGACCCCTAGATCCTACCCCTAGTAGATGGCTTAGGAACATCTTGATCTTTCCTATCAATAGCATCCTTGATCCTCACCATCTGTCTAATAAAACATGCAAGGACATAGTACAACCATTCTAGATAGAAGTGAAATAACAAAGAGATATTTCCTAAAGTTTTGTAGGCTTTCAAGTATAAGAAACAAACATATCCTCACCAATCCATAAGACTATACTAAACTTGGCTTGTGAATAGTAGGACCTACGAACCTAGGGCTCTAATACTGACTTGTCATGCCCCAAAATAGGGCATGATAGAACCTATCTTTCCAACCCGGTAGGTCATCTTAATTTATGGTCTAATCAATTGATAGACCAAAAAATTAAATTGGAAAGAAACAATAGTAAATATGAGGAACGAGTAAGAATAATTATCATAGTAAAACTAAAGTTATTAATTCAAATGCATAAACCAAGAACTGGTTGCCACTATGACAAATCACTAAATATAAGAGTTTATACAAGGAATACACAGGTCACAACAAGTCTCTAGAAAGTAAAGACTCAAATACTAAGATGATTAATCCGCGAAACTGACGAAGAGACAATCAACTACATTGGACAACTCAAATATCCATGGTTTGAGTAGGAGCAGAAGATAACAAAGTACAGGGATTAGTACCTGTACAAGAATGCATAAAAGGAAGAGCAGATACTATATCAATGATACTCAGTAGCGTTCTCGGCTGGAATCTCTTAATCTTTCAAATCGATCCTTCAAATACTATAACTAGCAATAGATATATTTAGTAGACCAACAACAATTTGTATAGATACAATGAGTATAATCAACTATCTAACTCTATAAGTTATATAATAAAAGTAAAGTAGCATGAAAGTCAAGTTCAACAACACCCAAATCATTGACAAGGGTCTCATAACCAAAGTAAATCAGAATATATAGACATTTACTAATAATCCAATATTAATCATTCAATTTAGGTATCCAGTCAAAGCCTCGTTTGTGCTTTTCAACTATATAGAAACCTGGTCAGGCCTCGGTACTGTCATTTGAATAACATAGGCACCCCACCAGAGCCTCGACTATGCCTTGTTGATAATATAAGGCTTTTCATACAATATAGGCACTCGGTGTGAGCCTCAGTTGTGTCATTACTGTAATCTTAATAAGGCCTAATGGCCAACCTATAATCCATATCAACAAGTATAATAAATCTCATTAAGGAATAGTTCAAGATTCATGATCAAGTATCAACAAGTGAGTAGTTATCACATATCAACAATGGAAAATATCACAAGTTGGGATTTCAATTTAATAATGTAAACCTCTCA
>JBDJHY010283723.1:0-10167 GCA_039654485.1 Withania somnifera
CTTGGGGAAACTGCTGAAACGCTCTACGATGCAAGACATCACGTATTTATCATAAATGACCATGAGGGTCATTACATTTTACCTCTTGTTTGGGCATGTGTCTAATGCTGCTAAATGTAACTTATATATAATAAATTATCTCTTCTTAAAGTTTTATAAGAGTCCCCTCATTAACTTTATTATGATCAAATGCCTATTTGATTAGGCATCTACAGTGCATAGGTTAGATATAGATATTGCATGTGTTGTTGCATTCATGCAGTGCGAAAGCTATGAGGTTCATCTTTTTAGGGTACATTTGGGGGATGAGGACCGCTATCACCATCTTCTTTAACTATTTGTCCTCGGATGTCGGTTTTAATATGTTAAAGACTGAAATAGATAAGACTAGAATAAAATTTGACCTTTTGATAATAATAAAAACATAATCAACTTTTCTATTTGTTTAGAATCGGTTACATGTCAGAAACCTGTTAATACCTTTATCCACTTGTGTTAGACTAGGTTTCAAACCCCGGCACCAAGTACTAATATTTACTACTTATGCTAGCACTTGAGTATGACTTTGCAAGTAGTGGGTATAGCTATTTTCATACTACTTCATGCTTATTGATTCGGACCTTATTCCCCTAGGATGTTGAGACCTAAGGACCTAAGTGGCCAAGCTCATATTATGGTGATACTATGTATTGAGGCATTCGATGTTAGGATGTGATACTCTGCAATATCGACGTGTGAAGGTTTTTGTGATATAGTCTTATAGTATGGAGTAGTGTCACTCAGGGTTAGCCCTTCCATGGGTCCTGCCTATTGGTACTTTGGTCACCAGAGGAGAAGTGTGCATATGAACTAAGCATCATTATGTTTATGTTTACTTTTGCGTACGTGTTGTTTTATGTACTCTCCATAGTTGAGATGTTGAATAAGTAAGCATGAATTCAATGACTCTGCCATTCTTATAGGAGCTTGGCAGGGTTCTACTTGCTTTTACTTTCTTTTACTGCTTTATACACTGTTAGTGTAGCTGTAGTCTTTACTTATTGGTCATCCTTGCATGCTGGGCTTATTTGTGTGTGTTCCTACTTTATATACCCCTTCCCTTCATATATTGAGGTTATCGGTACACTGCCCTAGTCCCCTTTTATTCGTTTGATATCCATCATGTCTAATCCTATTATTATTATTTTTGTATTTTTGCAAGAACCTCGGGTACGCCTTCCATCCTTACCTGTGTTCTTGTTTTGTGATTAGCTAGAATGTTCGTACACTATCTTCTTTCCTTTTTCCTTTCTCTAAGGCTATCTTCTTGTGTTATACTACTTGCTTCTATGACCCTATTGATTCTATTCTTGTTATTTACTAATTTTTTACTTGTTATATAACTAGTGGGTCATCAAAGCCTACTAGATACTGGTTTCTTCGTTGACTGGTACTTATGCTGTATTTGTTTTCCCCTAGTGCAGATCCCAGTTCTAGTGCCTGGAATTGATTTGTCATTCATCCCTCCTTGTTGCTACTATTGGAGATATAGATGAGCTTTGGGATGTCCAGTTGTGTCCTACTTCTCATCAGCTTATATTTTGTCTCTCTTCCACTTTCAGAGACATACCTTGTACTTATTGACTTGATTCAAGTTCTGCGGATATTTATTGATTCAGTTATGCTATTTCATTTCCCTCATCTCATTACTTTCTTTTATATCATTTAATGCAATTGTGTGTACCATTTGAGGCATTGTATCCCTCCACTTCAGCTCTGGGCTATAGGGATTGGTTCTCATACTGGTGGGTTAATAGGTGCTATCATGATCATGAGAAATTTGATCTTGACACTATATTTGGAGAGTCTTCCTAATCCTTACATGAACCAGAAGTATAAATTGTATTTTTGAGCTAACCACCACTAATGCTAGAAATGGTACCCTGCTGAGTTAGGAGACCATCTAGAGTTGTTGAAATGGTGGACTATGTCTAATTCCCACACTAATTTTTCCTAGATGAATTAAAATCCCTCAGCTTATGACCAATATGTCCATATCCAAAGCATAGCTGATGTGATCCCAGTTACAGGATCATAATTGAATGAGAGGGAGAAAAAAAAAAGATATGCGGAATTTCACGATAATCTACGAGTTTATGGGCAACTAGGGACTCGATACCCTTACCTCCCAAATCAACCTATAAATCAAAGCACAACCTAATTCAATCAAACATGTAGAAACCAATTTAAATCCTAAAAATTGGTAACTCAATGATTATTTAAAATGAAGGAAGTCACGACGAGTAATCAAGAGAATTGCCCTTTAATCACTCAACTACAAGATTATGCTAATAACTAACCTAACTAGAATATCTCACTACCCTAAGATAAACGAAACAAGATTTGAAGCTCTTAATTCATATTCATCCAAGTCTAATAAATTAATAAAAGATCTATTATTTATATTACTCCTATTTTCAATTATTACATTGATCCTAAAAGTGACTCAATATGGAAAAATGACCCCTCAAGTTTGGGTCTCCTCAAATTAGGTCCTTCAAGTCTTCAAATTTTTTTAGATCTATCTTCCAAAATAGGGATTGCTCCTTTAGACCTTTGCATATGTTCTTTGGAGCTCTCTTTGGTGCCTTCATGTTTCCCATGCCTCGGATCGTCTTGGCTAGACCTTGAAATATAGGTCTAGCATGATTGGTGTCATCCATACTCATATCATCCCCCCTTCTTGAAAAGGATACATCTTGGAATACAAGGGAACACCTAAAAGACAAATAACAACACAAACCACCACTTTCCACATGGTATGAGGGTTAGAACAAGAGTTATCATGAACAATGGCATATCCAAGAAAATCCAACACAATGAGCAACCAAAAAGTCCCTAATATCGAAGGATAGAGACTAAAGTGTAGAATATGAAGAGCATACTCAAAAACTAACCAAGCTATCAAGATCATCAAATATGCAAACCAAACAAGACAATATTTACATACTTGATCAACTTATACCTTGCGAAGATATGTCAACCCCATATAAGAAAAAAATAACTCAAAATGATCTCTAGGGCCAAATACAAAGGCATTCCTGGCACAAGTTGTCATATACATCGCAATGAAATTCTCAATATCAAGTAATAAAACCAAATTATAATCACATTATAACAAAAAAAGTGCTACTCCTGTTCACTTCACAAAGCATTCCAACAAACCAAACTCATATTAAGCTTGTCACACAGACCAATCTCTTTATTACCATGAAGTTAAGTTCAACCAACATGGGGGTTAAATGGGAGGGAACATTATTAAATGGGATCAAAATAACTTCCATTGACCTGGTGCTCTCTCCTACTCATTTAGGAATCAAACTCACATACAACATCGTCATATGCAAATAGGCAACAACAAAAGGTATTTCTCAAAACCAATTCATTTTGGGGTGTCTTGAATGTAAGATGACCATTGGTTTCAATAGCATGATACAACCTAGAAATTTGAAGATCAGCTAATGATGAAGAGTCAAGTATAGGGTGCCTATCATCTTCTCTTTCCAAATAAAGCGCATTATAAAGAAATGTGTCATAAAACTTCATCTAAGGTGTCATCAATTGGCATATATTTAAGGTTTAGGGCACACAAGGAGGAAGGATTAGTAAATGAAGAACAAAGTTTATCTTCCCTTCTAAAATGGTCCTTCCCTACAAGTGTACTCTTATCTTCTAGAAAGAGATTTTCAACTTTAGGAGGGATGTCTTCACACCATAGTGGATTGTCAAAAATATGGTAACCCACAAGAAGATTCACCCTACTAGGAATTTCACAAGGAGTGATTTTATAATCATGTTCAAACAAGATATTATACTTAAAGAGGGAACTATCAATCAAAGAAGACGACTTCATACATCTAAGTTCACTTTCAAAAAAGCCACCATCATTGTTTGAACATCATTATGCACAAGGTTTCTATGAGAAGATAAGAATTAGGATCCTACACACTTGACTTTCCCGAAGAGTCACTTCCAACCAAATAATCAACTTTATCAACTTCATCACTAAGCTGAGGAGAACACATCACACATATCCTCAACTGGTGTAGTACATTCCAAACTAAGTTGATCAATATAATTTCCATAATGTAATGTAAAACCATTGAGAGTACATGTAGAAATACTAGATGGTCATGAATTTGTCACATACGGAGAATCAATTTGGTTATCAATAGGATCAACTAGTATCCAAACATCCTCAAAAAGTATTATATCACTTTATGGAAACGGATCATCTATAAATTTACTATCACTCAAGCAACATGTTTCAACACTAGGTGGACTTAAAATTTTTTTATAGAAGAATCAATTTGGTAATCCAAAGGATAGACTAGTGTTTCCATGAGCTCAACTTGTACATTATCAATACAAGGCAAAGAATCATCAACCACACATGTAGATAAGCCACTATTCACACACACATTATGATCATGTTCATTAGTAATAGTAGAAGTATTGAGAGTAGCCATTTTACCTTTAGGCATATATGAATAATCTTCTTTACCTTGGTTATTTTTCTCAGAGAACACTTTCCTTTTTGGAAGCTTTCAAGTGTCTCATGGTTCTCTATTAATTGAGGCTCTTCATTTCCTGATAAGTGAGGAATTCCCTTTGACTCCTCTATTTGAAGTTGTGTCTCATTTACCTGTAAAATAGAGAATGGAATACTAGGAAAAGTGCTAGTATCCGTGTTAGGTTGCATCAAGGGATCCGTGTTGACAAGTCCCACTAAAGAATGTTCCTTGTTTTCACCGTTAGAATCACTACTTGGCTCATGAATCATAAGTAATACCCTATCTTGATCCAATACCTTCTCTATTTTCTTCTTCTCATCCTTTTCCTTCTCAAAGGCTTTCCAAAGTTCTCTTACAACCTTGTAATCCTCACTCACTTGATAGGGTGCCAATGGTGTAAGAGTACACTTTTCTACTCCAAATACAAATAAGTACTTATTGAACTTTTCATTATACCTAACATCCCTATCAACCATCCAAGGTTTACTAAGAAATACATGACAAGACCGTAAGGGCATAACATAACATTTAATCTTGGTACATGCCCATGTTAAAGCTTAGAACCACTTGCTCGATTACCTTCACTTCACCATTAATTTTGAATCCTTAGAGCTTTTAAGCCTTGGGATATTTTGTGTAGGAATCTTTATTTATTCCAAGATTATGTCACTCACAACATTCACATTACTCCTAGTATCAATAACCGAGCACACATCCATTCTATTACTATACATCTCTTATTGAATAAGCTCTATCTTTGATCAAGTTCCTCATTGGAAAGTCTTATGGGACTTGTCTTAACCCATGAGACCTGTCTAAGTCAAACTCCAACTCCTCATTTTCAATGTAAGATCCATCATGGGAAGTCCCCTTAGACTCCTTTGTAGGACAATCTTT
The DNA here is from genome assembly GCA_039654485.1 of Withania somnifera. NCBI lineage: Eukaryota > Viridiplantae > Streptophyta > Magnoliopsida > Solanales > Solanaceae > Withania > Withania somnifera. The sequence continues at coordinate 5,451 of JBDJHY010283723.1, forward strand.
TGCATTATGCCCTTCACTATGACACTTGTAGCAATTAATAAGAAAAGGACTAGGAAAGTGAAACATATAAATTTCACCTTCATAGGCTTTGTCATCTCCCTTGGCATGTAATTAGCTTGAATTTCTTGGCCAGCACTTTAAGTTTGTGGGAGACTATTTATAATAGCATTCCATCCTCATTCAAGTTCACTTCTATCAACCCTTTTGATACCTTGATCTCCACACTATCCCCCATCACTCCTAATTCTATCTCCACTACGACCACCTATTTGATACTCCTTATCATCATTGCTAGGTTTTTGGATGTTTTGGTTAGGGAATTAGTAAGGTACATGCCAAGATGCATGTGATTTATTTTGCGGAGGTACATGTTTTTGGGAGGTTGTTTATTTGAAAGGTGCGGCTTTGGTAAGTTTGAGGTTATCTTGGGTTGGGAAAAGCTAATACCCTCCTTGCATCCACCCCCCTTATTTGGTTCCATATTCCCATCTCCTCTTTAACTCAGACACTTTCCTTGACATATTGGCAAATACATTTCTTATGTCCTCCAACCTCATCCGACGCTCCATATGTGATCTATTATTTGGAACTATCCATGCCACTATTAAACTCCATTTAGGATAGAAAGTAGAACAATATGAGTGAGGTACTTCATACTACTGCTTCTATCTCTATCACCACGTTCCTCCGATGCTTAATAGGACCTATGAGCAAAGGGATTTTACCTAACATTGTTTTGAAGGTCATGTAGTAAAGTGTTAGAAGATCCTTTTTCTCCATGATCCTCTAACCCCGAGACATCTTCATAGAAGCTATTGGCCTCTTATACTTCTTCTTTTCCTTCAGAATAGTAATCCTCATTACTACATGATCATAAGCACATAGACCATCATACTCTCCATAGGCTCCATCATTGAACTCACGAACTTCACAAGCATGTGTATAAAGACCATCATAGCCCTCATTGTTGTTGACTTCGTATTCATGAGCCTCACCATCATAGCCTTCTCCCGATATTGGTTATCTTGATACCCATAGGATCTATATTTAGGTGGATAAGTACCATCATGGATCTCATCTGCATATGAACCACTATAGTACTCACAAGATTCATCACCCATTCCATGAGTCTCATCACTATATCCATAGCTTTCATTGTCATAATCCCACTCATTGGTGTTATCTTAATCACAATCCAAAGATATGGAAGACATTTTACTTTTTAGGTTAAGAGTACCTACAAAACAATAAAAAAATTAGTAATAAAATCTCATCACACCACTCTCTTTGTGTGCTCTCAACTTACCTCTAAGTTTCGTATCAAAATTGATGTCCACTATAAAGTTTGAGGTAGAATAGATCTCTAATGACTCTAATAGTCGGAAAAATAAATTCATTCAAACATACTTGAGAAAAGTATTTACAATAAATATGTAAAACAACAAAAGAAAACAAATAAATAACACAAAAGAAAACAGACACAAAGAATTAGTTAAAAACTATGTAGCAGAAGTACTAGTAGTAAACTAGTTTTGGAATCAAGATATGTAAATGATTGTTAAATAATTTAAAATAAGGAATTAAAAAATTAAATGAGTATACCACAAAGTTTAGAACAATTTTTTATCACCCTTGACCGTCGTGTGTGAGAGTGGATCGTCATCTAGGCAACTCCATTGTTGTCCTTGGAAGAACCCAACCTTTTATAGGCTTCCACTACTGTCTAACACTTCTTAGCCACTGTGATGGATGGCATACCGCTATGTAGGGTGGCCGAAGGATGGCCTTGACTGCCAAGTTTGGTAGTATCCCTAAAGTTTTCATGGGAATTTCTCCTTTGTGGTCCCCCTTTTTACCTCATTTCCTTGTACTTACTTAGAATAGAATATTCCACTCAATAAAAAATTCCTAATCAAATTCACCTCTTTTGTATCAAACAACATCAGATTGAAGATCATCCAAATCTTCTCCGATTCTCACAAAATTTGAGACTAGATCCTTTGTAATATGGAAATCACTTGCAAGTAAGTTTTATCGCTTCAAACCAACTCAACAACATCCAATTTTCAAATTTTAAAAACGCTTCAATAGTGGAAACATCAAACCAACCCAGATATGACTCAAATTAAAACTATGACTCAAAAACACTACGAGATCAATTCCCAATATTCAAAATCAAAAATCAAGTCCAAAATCAACCAAATCTAGGAAATGTTCTTGGAAATTTTAATTTTTAATTTTTTTGTGATTTTTGTGTTTATGAATGCAAGATTGTTGACAGAACAAATTACAAAACCTTCCCTCTAATACCAAATGATGTGATCTCGGTTATAGGGTCACAACCAAACAAGTGGGAGAAAGAAACAAAAGAAAAAGATATGCTAAAATTTACAATAACTATAGGCTTATGGGAAACAAGGAACTTGATACCTTCACATCCCAATTGAACCTATTAATCAAAACAAATCCCAATTTACCAAATGATGTGATTCTGATTATGGGCTATAATTAAAAAAGAGGGAGAAAGAAGCAAATGAAAAAAAAATGTGAAATTCCACAATAATCTACAGATTTATGGGCAACAAGGAACTCGATACTTTGACCTTCCAACTAAACCTATAAATAAAAAAAAGCAATTCAATAAAAAATAGAGAAACCAATTTGAACAACTAAATGATCAATTGAAATGAAGGAAGTTAAGATGAGAAATTACGAGAATCCACCCTTAATCACTCAACTACTAGAATATGTAAATACCTAACCTTATTGACAATCCACCACTACCCTAAGATAAACTTAAAAAGCTTTAAATCTCTCAATCCATATTCATCCAAGTCTAATGAAAATAATGAAATTGCTAGTATTTATAACACTTATATTTTCAATTATAACAATTGATCCTAAAAGAAACTCAGTGTGGTAAAATGACCCCTCAAGTTTGGGTCCCCCCAAATTAGGTCCTTCAAGTTATGAAATGTTTCCCAAGCTATTGTCACGACCTTTTTCTTAGATCATGATGACATCTACTATACCACTAGTAGGAGAACCAATCCCGTAGTTTGAAACTAAAGTGGAGAACTACTAAATCAAAAGTGGAAAACACAAGTATAATAAATGATATAAAAAGGAAGCGGAAGTATAATGAATCAACAATGCCAAAAACCCAGTATCAGTCTAATACAAAACCACTAGGTAAAGAACAAGCAATCAAATATCTAATACAAATGTATCTTCAAAAGTACATGGAGATCAAAAGAAATGCTGAAGAGAAGCAGGAAAAGGTGGACGCTAAGCTTACCCCGAGTCTCTGAAAATTAGTAGAATTTGCATGAACAACGATCTATAAATCAAGGTCCGGCACCTGTACTTAGATCTGCACATGGGCAAGTATAGTATGAGTACAACCTACTGAAGCAACCCTTACCCAGTAGGCTTCAAGGGACCACTAGGAACATAACAATAATAAAAGCAGTAAACAATGAAAGATAATAAATAGAGTCACAAAAGCAAATAGTACTTCAAGGGAGCTAGCTACTCAGGTAAGAATCAAGTAACAAGTAGAACATGTATCGCTAGCTAATCACATAACAGGATTCCAGGCAATGAAGGAAAACATACCAGAATCCATGCAACAATATATGTGAATAATAATAACAATAATCAGGAGTCAAAAAAAGATAGGAGGAGAACAAGGATGATATACTGGTAACCTTAAGTAAAGGATAAATGAATGAACAATTAAATAATGCAAAGTATCCCTTATAACATAAAATATAAATAACCAATAGGAAAGGTTAAGAAGTAATAACAGTACATGAGTAATGCATATAAACGTTGTCAAGTCCCCCAGAAAGAAGCACAACGTACACAAAAAATACGCTCACCCGTAGGCATCCCATAAGAACAGTCGTACATTGAAGAAAACAAGTGCAGAAAAGTAAATACAATCACATGAAGTAATTAGTACTGTGTATATTTCTCCTACGGTACCCATAGGTCCAAAAGGAAGAATCTATGGAAGGATACCCTAAATATTTTTGATATATCTCTCCTCTGTTCTATACCTCCCTTCATGTAGCCGCAACCCGGAGGCAAGGTCCATAGAGGTACGCTCACCACATATAATCCCTAACGTCATCATAACCTTACATCCCAATCACAGAGCCTCAAGGGTCTTATAGTCTTGAATCTCATGCCTTATATCAATAATAAGATCAAGTTATACTCGACAAGTCATGGCGTACAACGCGTAAATATAATGGTATCACCAATATCCTTAATAGATTGGGTATCATCAAGACTCACACCCAGTAAGTGTGATAAGTGCCAAAAAATTGTACTCACTTTCGTATGACAATGGACATAAGTGCCAGCAGCTATACTCACTACTAAATAGAGTCGGTCTCAAGTCCCAATATTAATTAGTCAAATGATAATTCCTGATGCTAGGGTGTAAAACATAGACTAAAATAAGTAAAAATAGTATTACCGGGTCCCGATACACCGCTTAGTCTAAAACATATAAAAATAGTCATTTACTTATATTATTATTAGAATATTACAATTTATTGGTTATTATCCTTACCTTTTATTATTACTAAAACCAACCTCTACACATCATGGCTCAAAAACCAGGTGGTGATACTGGCCTTGCCCCAATGCACTCTCATCGGAGACAAAGTCCCAACCTCTCGTGTCATGAATACACAAGTTAGAA
>JBDJHY010283743.1:0-30187 GCA_039654485.1 Withania somnifera
CTTCATCTTGTTCTCTTCAGATGTATATTTGTTTTTGTATCTCCATTGTATTTCGGAGACGATGTATATTATTCAGTTTGTATCTCTTCTATTCTGTATTAGTGGTTCTTATGACATTGACATCGGGTTTTGGGAACTTGTATTTCATATTATTGTTTTTCCGCACATACTGTTGTAGTCCTCCGCTTTGGCTACGGATTACAGGGTTTGGTTCTCCTACTGGGTGGATAGTAGGTGCCATCATGACTCCGAAAAGTTGGGTCGTGACAATTTCATATGGTAAAAGTGGCATATGAAAGCAATATGACTGATGTGTGAATGTCGACATTGATAAGGTACATGAGATAGGCTTGTTTAAATTCCATTAGCTTGTATTATACGTACACAGATTACCACTTGATTGATTGTGAATATTCTCGAGATAAAGTACATCTTCCACTCATTTATATGCCATTAATATCTCTTTTCTACTCTATTATTGAGATGATATTATGAGCCCTAGGTGACTAGGTTAGTCATGTGCTCTTGAAATGGATGAGGAATATCTATGAAAGTGATTAGGATCGATAAAAGGACCAGAATGTGGTGAATTGAAAGTTATGTATGTATCTACATGAGATCAATTAATGAGATTCTTAAGATGGATTTTATTGCATAGTATCTTGGACTATTCTTATTATTGTCCATTCCATGAGTTTGTCATTCGATTGCGTTGGATGGACCCTTCCTAGCACGACCAATCTTGTGGGATGAAGACTAATGAAGGTTCTATGGACTCCACCTATGGACTTGGCGCAATAAGTGGAGTTACTCCCATGAATTATGAAATGGACTCGATAGGGATGCTGCCTTCAAATAGGCTAAGTACTGATTCACACTTTATATATGAGATGGATAATTTCACTTGAATATTAGTACTTCGTTGAGTTGTTCGATTATGTTTACTTGATAATTCTTGATATGGACCTAAAATTTGATGGAGGTAGAACCTTACTTTGTTGATTTATGATAAGTTCAGACTTGGTGGTTTACTACATATTTATCTTTACAATGTGTAAATAGTCATTTGCTTTATCTTTATAAATATCTGGTGTTGTATTAATTCTATTTTGGTAGTTTGGAGAATATTGGTTAGAATGATCGGAATAGTTGATGGTTCTTAATTTCTTTGTATTAGTGATGAACTAGGGATACTTGTTGAGTACACGTTATTTATTTAGTACTACTTACTTATACACTTCTGTAGGTTTAAAATCTAGAGTGGTGTGATTATTTTTCTTTCGATCAGGTCCGAGGCTTTGAGATCTAAGAGTTAAGGTAATTGCTCTTAATTCGGTAGATGCCGACACTCTTTTTATCTTATGTGTTTGATCCATTTTTGAATATCCCATACATTGATACTTTGTATTTTCTTCAGCTGTGTACTTCTTTTATTAAAGGCTCGTATAATGTGACACCAGTTTCCTGGTGGTTTTACAGAAATATTTTGGCCTTGTAACTTCTAATATGTTTAATGCCAATAATAAAACTCCATAAGCAGAAACAAATAGTTGAACCTACCAGTTTCAACAAGATTTAATGTTGTCTTACTTTGGAATTTACTGTTGTAAGCATATAATGGTAAGCATCAAACACTGTATAAACGTTCTCGTGTGTCCCCTTTACTAAATACTTTGCAATCTCTCTTTCCTTCCTTAAAAACCTTCTAATAACTGACCTTGCATCCCAATTCAATATGGATTGAATTCTCAATATCTTTTGTAGACCGTCCTTTACCTTTAGGAAATCTATCCTTGAAGTATGCACCAACTATTGTTGTGGCATATGGGTTATCGCTTGTAATATGTTGTGAACGATATGTGTGCACTTTTTCATACTTTTTGATATTAAATCTATCATATGTTTCAAAATTTACATCTCATCCACCACATGCACTCAGGATATACACATTAGACACAATACACAGTACATGAATTCATCACCTTCTTCATTCTAAAAATTCATCACACAAGTAATTTTAAGGAAATATTTAGTTCATGTCTATTCTTGAATAATATACCAGTGTAAAAACTCATTTCATCATCTTGAGTATGACTAGAATGTGATAATTGTGTGTTTACCGATGTATTGATGGTGAATTCAAGAGTAGGAGTAGGAGTAGGAGTACTCTGTTTACTATTACTTTCTTTGTTGAGAATATCCATGTGCACCCAATCACATTTATCATTTGCCATTTTTTGGTTTTGAGGTAAGCTATGTTCTCTACCAATCTTTTAACCTTGTATACCCTCAAAATGGGCCTATCATCATCTTTTAAATAAGTACACATATTTATTTTGTAATTCTAAAAGGAGATGCCCTTTACTTTTCACCGAAATTGTGCATGTAGGTGATGAAGAGACCTTTCAACTCGTAATTTAGTTCAAAATATAAAATGTTTTGTTTGCAAAATCTTCATACATGATATGTCAATTCACAGTCATCACTATAGTCTCTACCATTTATTTACCCTTCCAACACCAAATATAACGATTATTGGATTTAACCCATTCACTAAAGAAATCAACTTCGATTGTTGTTTTGTTCCCCCTTAATGGTGTTGAAGGTAGGTACCTATATTATGAGTAAAACAATTGTCAATTATGTTCTGATTCATCCTATATTTTATTCGGCATCTGCTGATTAATTACTGCTGCAGCAGGATCACTTATAACATTTGTTTGATATGTTTGAGTAATGGTTGAATTTGTATCAATAAGAGGTGAAGTAATTACTAAAACATATTCAGAAACTGCTAAAATGTAAGCAACAATTAGTGCAACCATTGCTAAATAGGTACAAGAACTCTTGTAACATATCCAAAACCTGCATCTCTCATCACTTGTTGCATTTTTTATATCAGTTGATGAAGTGGTTGCTAAAACATATGCAACAGTTGCTAAAACAAATATATCAGTGGACAGAATATTAGATAAACTCCAAATAAGAAATACACATAAAACAATAGTATTTACTTACCAAAATGGTCAAAAATCACCCCTCAAGCAATATTCGATGCTACGCCAACAGAATTTGGTCCCCAATAGAGGAAATTTAATTTTTTTCTCCCAAATTAATAAAAACAACAAAAATATTAAAATTATCTACTCTCTCTCTTTTATTTCCATTAAAACAGAAATCTTACCTCAAAAAAAATAATATACCAACAACAAATACAAGGAGAAACAAGAAGAAGTAGAAGAGAGAAGAAGATTAGAAAGAAAAAAATGTGCCAAAGAAGGGTTGTTGAAGGAGTAGTTTTTTTATCCTTTTTGGGGTCATTAGGGTTTTAAGGCATTGGGTCTAAGTGTAAAAGAAGAACTTAGGGACTTATTGAAAAAGGGTCAGTTTTCCATTAATTTCTAAGAATAAAGGTTTCACTAACACCCAATTATTAAAACATGTGTCAAATTTTTAAATTTTCAACATTTTTTCCACTCTTAACTAAAAAAATTTGAACCCAAGATGAAATTCCAAGTGCTAGAAAAGGTAACAGTACCTAGTGTTAGGTTTGGAGTTTAGAATAAAACATGTGGAAAATATAAGTATTGAATGCCATATTTTCAGCTGGTCTAAAAAAAGTTTTAAAATCTCCTATTTATCATTAAAAATGTCATAGTAATCATTTTAGCCATTGTACACGGTCCCTCAAGGCCATCCTCCTTTGAAAATAGCTACACCAGGCCCACTCCCCAAAAAGTTATTGAAAAGACATAGTATATATTCTTTAACATGTGTGCTACATGAATGTAGAATCAACCAGCTCTATAGCTACCCTTATAACCCTATAAGGCTCAAATTGTAACTATAATAGCTAATCAACACAAACCAGCCCAAACCTAAAGGCAAAACCCAAACACCAAGCTAATTCAATGCATCCTATACTTCCAAAGTCACACCTAAGGCCACCACAGGTCCACAACTAGGTAAATGATATTGTATTGCTCAAACGTCAACAGAATAAGAAAAGAAGCTTGTAAAAGAATAGTAGACAAGGTTTAATTACTAACCTAAGAAAATCAACCCAACGAAATCCAAATAACATAGTTAAATTAATTATATACCCTATCTCAAGAATGGGTAAGCAGTAGCATACCTGGTGTAAGACACAAGTCTCCAAAAATGTTGTGCCCAAGTTAAGAAACTTTTTCGAAAAATAGTTGAATAAAACCCCACAAGAAACCAAACTTGAATAATTTCTCTAAATGATTGAAAACTCCTCCAATGTTTAGTGTACACGTAGGTGAAGGAGCATAATATACATAATATGTATATGAGGGAGAACTCCACTTTTTTTAATCACTACACACACACATATACATATAGTTATTAAAAGAGAGGGAAAGACAGAGAGAGAGAGAATATTAGTTAGCTACTTTGTTATGGTTATTGGTGTATTTTGGAGTGGATTCAACCATGTTGATCATCCTCCTTTCCTTCTTGGTACATAAAATTCTCTGTTTCAATTCTTGAGTTTTGATAATTTTTAAATCCTTCTTCTTCTCATTTGAGATAACTTCTTATAGGAATTTTGCTCATTTTCTGAGCATGATTCCTGGTATTATTTTGGATTCCATGTTAACTTTTGTTTTAGGATCCGATTAGTAGGTCCTGCGGGCTTGCTTTGGACCCAAATTTTGGTTTAGCTCTAATTTTAGAATAAATTATATCATTAAAGTTATTTTGATGCACATATCATTGTTTTGCTAGTTTTTACCTTTTTGAGGTATTTTGAAAGTTGATGAGCTAATTCTTGTGGTTTTCAGTAGCTTTCTTCGGATGCTAGGTACATTACATCTTACCTAAATTGAAATACAACATATAATGATTTAACTACATTATTTAGTTTTCCTTGGGTTGGGTTTCTTAGGTTACACCTTGACCTTGTATTCTCTTCTTATACCTATTTCTTTTCTCATTTTGTTGGTATTCTAAGCATTATGATGCTTTTGACCTAGATATGGCCTTGTGGTGGCCTTAGGTGTGACTGTGGATGTATAGAATGAATTGGCATGGTTGGTTTTTGGGTAATTCCCCCTGGTTTGTGTTGGTTGCTACTGATTAGTTGAATAGATATAGACTGGGCCTATGCAGAGTTGGTAGGGTAGTTATGATAGGATTGATTGTACATTTATGTAGCATGCATATTAAATAATTATTTAATATTTCACTAAATTTTGGGGTCTAGGGCCCTATGTCATTATTTTCTATGGAGTTATGTCCTGGTGGCTCATTTATAATTATTAATGGTTAAACTAGTATAAAAATAGCTGCTATAAGATTTTTGATAATTAATGCTAAATAAGGGATTTTACTACTTGTTTTAGACCTGACCGAAAATCGGGAAGCCTGAAATTACATTTTCCTCTAGTTTTAGTCCAGGCTTCACTCCTAGCACCGAGTGCTGATAGCTTCCCAGAACATAGAGTTCTGGCCTGGTTTTGGACACTGAGTATAGGGTTTTTATTGATTATGACACTTTAATCAATATGGTATACTGAGTTATGAGATACGCTGCATTACTAAAAAGTGGTATGTGGTCAAAGCACCTCCATGGACCCTGCCTCTAGGTTGCATGCAATTTGAGGGGAGGTATATGATGGATTTGGGATATATGGGGGTGAACCCTTCCATGGGTCCTGCCTATTAGGCGTAAGGGCACTGGAGAAGGAGCATACTATATCATATCTATCCTACTTTGTTTCACTTACTTTCTGGATATGATCTTTAGTCTTACAGGGCCGAACGAGTGAGCATTGATTGGTTGTACCTTACCTTGTTTATGGGTTTTGGACGTGTTTTACCTTTTTTTTACTATTTATTATCATTGTATCTTTAGTTGTTAGTCATAGTTAGTTACTTATTGATCATCCTTATCTATTGGGATACTTTGTTATTGTGTCTATGTTAGTTACCCTCCCCTATCCTATCGTTGAGGCTTCTTATCCTTTTTTTACTTACGTATTACTATTGCTGCTGCAAGGACTCTGGGTATGTTCTATCATTTCCTTACCTAAGGTCCTGTTTCTTTTATGTCGATAGTGGTATTTACTGGTTATCCATAGATTTCTTTTCCCTTTATCTGTGTAGCTAGCTTCCTATATTACTTATATTTGACTTCGTGACATATTTCCTTTCACTATGTGCTATTTACCATTGTTATATCTTGTATGCTCCAAGTTTTCCTATGATGCCTTCTGGGTACTTGTCTTTGGAAATTAATATTCATACTACACTTCTGCATCTTACTAGTACAGGTCCTAGTACGAGCCATCACCGCTGACACTACTGATTATGCTAGCTTGTGTGATATCAGAGATTCAGGGTGATCCCTCGGCAAAAAAAGTTACCTGCTTCTCCTCTTTTGGACTTTTGTCTCTTTTGTATTCTAGAGACATCTTTGTATATTTACTTTTTATACCTATATTATGTATCTTTTTTTTTTCTCTTGTTTACACTTGATACTCATTCATGGGTTTACTGTATTGACAGTTATAGTAGGGTTATTCATTGTTTTATGTTTCACTCTTTATTTATTTTCTTTTACTTACTTGTGTTTGTTTATTGTGATGTATTAAACCGTTACTTATCGTTCTAGGTTATGGGTATTGGTTTGCTATAGATAGGTGTAGGTACCATTGGACTACTAAAAAGTAACATTTATTTGAGTAAACTTGGTCAAAAGAGTTACAATATATTGAATCTATACATGAACCATTTTCATTATCCGGCCAAACCAACAAAGGTCTGAATCTTGTGGATGAAGCAGGCCTCGACAAATCGTAAACTCTCTCTACCTATCACAACCCAAAATATCAAGTACATTTCACCTATAGACAAGCCTAACTCTTACCCAAAGCAAGTGGTTGTCAGCCAGTACCAAGTACATAAAAGAAAAAGGAAGAGGGGTTGAAGAGAAGGAATAGAAACAGAACACAAAAATACATAACTGAACATGAATCCCCAAAACCTGATGTAATGGCTTTAGAGCATCTATATAAATAAAGGTACAAAATACAAACCACAACGAGGAAAATTACAAAATATCTATCCATACTCCAAGTAGAATAACTGTAGATACAAAAGTAAGATCGTCCAGCATTAACGCAAACTAATCACTGTATCTTCTTAACAACACCAAGTTAGCTCACACGATCGCGTATGTCTTGATGAATCATACTAAGATCTTTATTAGGAAAAGATGTAGAAGTGTAGCATGAGTACCAAAAAAAAATAGGTTCCCAGTAGGCATCATAGGCCTACTGGTTAAAGGTAGCATAAGTAAGGTAAAGAGCAATCAAAAGAAAATAAGCATTGGCACATAATGTACAAAGGAAACGGGGTAACGAAAGTAATGGCTAGTAAGTGTAGTGAAGGATCAACTATCAGTGTGTCTCTACTAGCTAACAGTTATAAATGAAAGTCCCTACCAGGGTATAACCAAACAAGCCTGTTGTACAAGCAACTCATGACCAAACATGACCGTGCTTGGAGCTCCAACTTAGCTAGAAAAACAAGGACCAATAAAAGAATACAAAATCATCAACAAGATAATCTACCATAAAATATAGCAAGTGCATGGATAAAACCTATCAGAGATATAAGGGAAACAAAAAAATTACTAGAAACAAACCCGAATGGCACCGCATTCATCGGTAGGTACAATTAGGCAATCACGTAACCAAACAGGTACCCCCCTTAAGCCCTAAAGAATACAACCAAGTGCAAATGAATGCAATACACGGTAGTGCTGAAAAGTAAATAGTGCCCATATGCACCCTTACCGACACAAGACTCTGTCAGGAGAGGACCCACGAAAGCTTCCCTATATACTAACCCAACCTACCTCACTATACCCGTACACGGGCCGTGTAACATACCCCAGGCATGGTGACCCAGGTCGAAGGGTTCGTTGAGGGATTGAATCCTACATACATAAATCTTATAAAGAACCTATCAATGCTATAGTAATTAGATCCAAAAAGCCCAAAACTCGGGCTCAACCCGTATATCATATCATAGTGGAAACTCGAGTCCAGCCTAGTAGGACAAAATCCAAATCTCAGTAAGACCCAACTTTTGCCATGTAGGCAATATCCAGAAATCAAAGTGATATTAAGAAAATAGCCTCATATGGTGTGAGAAAATAGCTCCATACTGCTCATGAGCACAATCGTGGAAGATGTAAGTGTATATAAGAAATAAGGTTTCGATTATTACTTTTTTCAAAAGAAAGTTAACTTTGTCAAAATCAAGTTACCTTTTTAAAATGTTTAATGCATGCTCGCTACACAGAACCATTTAGTAAACTAAACTGGTCTAGGACAACAAAATGGAAATTATACGATGGCTGCCAAGCCCTAGTCACAAGGTACATCCTTTCCTAGCCCAACTACTGTCCCGATCCACAAGTAATCACACCAAAGATGCCACAATTTCCTAGAGGGTGCCTTCTAAGGGCCAAGTACACACTTATACAGGGGAAAAATATGGAGCTATCATAGCTTAGTCTAATACAACTATTTCCCAAGCTTGCACCAGGCTAGGGCATGATGTCATTACACAAGGCTGCTATTACCCCGTAAAGCCGTATCCTTATAGTACAATGTCATCATATAAGGCATCTAACTATCCAGCATAGACGTAACTGACTAGGTATGATGTCATCACACAATGTCTCAGGTAGAACACAAAATAACCAGCTTACCTATATTATCTCTAAAGCGACCTATCTAAATAAAGAGATAACTTCTAAGCTCTAATCACTTGTATAAATCCACTCCCAACCAATATATGTTCCAGAGTCAATGTATAAAGAATATGCACCAAAGGTTATACTCCTCCCTTAACCATACTATGGTCTAGATTTGACGTGAGACACGTGGGTAGGGAAGTATATCCCCAGGGTAAGTAGCAGAGCTACAAGCATGCTAAGTAGGTCGTAGGACAGAATCATAAGCATATCAAGGACCAACTGGTAATCCCAACCCCTCACTGGCACTTCACCATACATATACTATACTAATACCCAGTCTAAAAAAAGTATACTATTGCCTACTGGATTGTGGTGATATCCTCGATAAACATGCCTTAATAAAAAGGATCACATATGAAGCTCGAATTTGTGTGAGGTTAGAAAAACATATCCTATGTGTCAAGACAAGTAAAACAAGACCTATATTGCTATATAAAAAGAGGGGTCAAAATTTAAACTAAAATGGGTTCGTGAACCCTAATAACTCAGAAAAAGGAAATATTTATACCAATACTAGAGCAAAACTCATATGTCATATGGTACAAAATAAGGCTCTAATTAATGGTATAAATGGAAAATATAAGCCCGGAAACTTTATTTCAATAGAAAAAATAAATAATTAGCCGGTAGAACCACCACAACATGATTCTACGAATTTGAATATTTAATCAAGCCTTTAATGGTGCTTGGCAAGCCTTAAAGATAAAGAGTTGGCTGGAAATTTCAAGAAAAATAGAGGATAAATCATGAAAGTCTTTATACAGGCCAACCACCAACTGACCGATTTGTAGGCCCTGGACAATTTATCCGCCACCGATTCATTAGTCCCTATATATGAAATCATAATGTAATTGATATTCCTAACTCAATAAAATCGATGAAAAAATGATTTGGGATCGTATAGGCTGAGTAAGGCTCGAAGAAGCTATACTTATAAAGGAAATTAAGCTATAAAACTACCAAGGAACCAACCTACCGATCCTAGAAATTCACTAATGACATTCGGAAGTTACAAGAACACTTTAAACCCGAGAAATTATAGGAATCATAAAAATGGACCAAGGGCTATTACAATATCCACCAATAAGAGAATTTCTCCCATGAAAGTTAAGGAAAAAGGGGTACCCAAAGAAAGAAATAATAAGAGTGCAACATCTAAATGACTCTTCCATCAATAACTGCCTCAAAGGGTTTGACACAAACTAACCAGTCGTCCAATCAAGTTGACTCACAGCAAGATGCATGGTAATAATCTAGTATATAACCATGAGGAATGGAGACAATGATGTTCTAGGGTACAAACTAACTTTGAAAGTATTTCCAATCTATAAGCAATCGCACTAATCTGCTCTATGATCTCATAACGCCCCATTGAGTTTGTAATCAATGAGTCTTATGTGATAACCTCGAGAAGAAGAGTCTCCACTCTACATGGCCCTTCTGTCCACTCTGTGAGATCTTAAGTCTAACCTATAAGTCTCACTCTATTTGAAGTATCTCGAATTAAATTAGAAGTCGGAGGTCGAATCTCAATATTGTTGTACCCACCAATCTGTAATTTTCAATATATACTATACAAAGCCTCGAATGGTACTATCTAGATGCTAGAATGATAACTGTTACTATAGGAGAATCCAGTTAAAGCCAAATGCAAATTGCCTCTACCAGTGAAATCAACAACATAAGCTGGAAACATATCTTGGTGTACCTGAATAGTCCAATCAGACTGCTCATGTGTCGGTGGGTGAAAGTTGTACTCAATGCTACCTCTGCACTCATCTCGAACTATACAGTCCTCCAGAACCACAAAGAAAACTGTGTATCCCGGTCTGATATGATAGGAATTTGCACCCCATGAAGATGAATCTCCTTGGCATATAAGATAGAAAGTCTATTAGCACTCCCAAGCAATTAAAGTCATTGAAACTGAGTAGATTTGGTCAATCAATCCATAATTACCTATATACAATCACAACCCCTAGGAGTACGAGGGAGTCCTGATACAAAATCAAAGATAGTTCTCTCCTACTTCCACTCGGGAATAGGGAGTCACTACAATACGCCACCTGGATTACGGTGTGCGAACCTCGTCTACTGGCAGTTCAAGTATTAAAAAAATCCAGAATAGCACCATTTGAACCCTAGATTAGAAAATATCATCATATGAAGTTGTATCAAGTCTGAATGTCAACCTCAACTATTACCATGATCAAGGACTTAAGCTCATGATATATCCTAATTTATCTAAGTACCCTGCTCATACCAACTGTCGATATATGGTAGAAAATTAGTAGTGTATTTTCCTCGATGAGTGAAGAAACTAACAAAAACTCGTAGCAGAGATCCCAAAACTATGATGTCCTCAGGTTTAATCAACTATCAACATCACAAAAAGGAAATCGATACCAAATGGTCAACTGATAACATCAGGTACCATAAATGAAAGTTGACCTTGTCTACAAAACCAATATGACTTTCAACCTAGAACTAAAACTATGATGACTATCTGAACGCTGATCATTAAGATTATCCTATCAACCTGGAATCAACCGGAAAGATATATGAACCATAAGGAAACGATCACCCTAAGTTACTCTATCATACTACCCACACATTAATAGTAACTTGAAATCACGACTGTAATCTCAAATGTCATCGTCTCATAATGACATAGTGTAACAAACCAAGCCATTGCATCACCTAAAATCCAAGTACCTAGAACTAGTGATCATCACAAATTAAGAACAGGGATGAACTCCAACTACTCGTAACCTTATAAAGTTAAGTGTCCTTAAGTTAGAAGATGGAAGTGTCACGACTCTCATACAAAGAACATAACCACGAAACTGGATCACAACCTAAAATAAATCAATAATTTGTAAAACACAAGAAATCATAGTAGAAACCAACCCAAAAGCTACTCTCGAGGGTAAAACATGCACGGTCGAATCAATTGACTAAGGCCAAAAATAAATCACATGAATAGGCATACAAAATCCTATAGGATACCACAACTTCGACCACTACTAAAAGAGCACTATCGTCTACCAGAATAATTACATGCTTGTAGGTACAAGGACTAGACACAAGCAAGCACGACCGAGGGAATTTTAGAGATAATTAGCCAACCCCATCTAAACCTGACATAGGCGAAGGATGGCAACACTCCAGGCTTCTTATTTTTGTCTTTTAGAACCAATCAGAAGACGTCATGGATAGCGCGGACCACAGTCTAAAGCTACCAAATAGCTCACAGTCAGGCAAGGTCACAATAGGATAAAAGGGCATCTTCTTGAAAGAACGAAGAAACTGCAGACCCACATTGCTAATAAACACCCCCTATGGAACCTACTACTAACTTAAACGTACAACATATCTTAATCATCAAAGGACTAAGCACCCCAGTCAACCTAATGAGATGCATTGGTCATAGCTAAGGTATAATCACAGTAGAAACATCTTGTATCTAGGGAGAACAGGGTAACCTGCCCATGCCCGAAAAAATCACTAAGGTTACCTATCAATAGAAGACCCAACTCCACTATCTCACAGCAGCTACAGGCTAAATTAGACAAACAACTCAAATTCATCACTAGGATCCACCACTAAAAGTTCCCTCCTCATAAGAGACAAAAAGAACCCTATGAACACTACCGCCACTCAAGGTAGGACAAAGTGAGAGTGATTAAATATCAACTAGGATATAGTAAGGACCACCTAACAAGGGAAATTGACCCCTGAATTAAAGTACCATA
This sequence comes from Withania somnifera, assembly GCA_039654485.1. Classification (NCBI taxonomy): domain Eukaryota; kingdom Viridiplantae; phylum Streptophyta; class Magnoliopsida; order Solanales; family Solanaceae; genus Withania; species Withania somnifera. The sequence goes on from JBDJHY010283743.1 coordinate 12,550, forward strand.
GCATAACAAGGACTTACAGGCACCTCCCCAGCTAAAAGGTAAGACTCGGCTCGCTAATAGAAATCACAACTCGAGTGTCATCGAAGAATCACATTAAAGAGGGACACAACATCCAGGATAACGATAATGCCTAAACCTAGTCCATAATACCACATCAACAAGAATAAGATCACTAAATCTAGCATAGATAAAAAAAATAAAAAACAAGTAAGAGTCATGCCCAAGTCAGCGTAAGCCAACTAGGTAGGGAATAAAATAAACTTATGTCGTGAATAGAGATCGAAGGTAGATCACCTAAAATATCCTGCCCATGAACATGACTGAAGAATGGAGAACCTCTAGAAAACTCTGTTAACTAGCCTGACTAACTCACCCATGATCAAGGAGTTCCCTGATTAAATAACCAAACCCTCTACGGGAAAATATAAACTACAAGAACTATCACTTACTCGTACTAACTCCTGATGCGAGGTTGCAACTAATGCTAATTGAATGTCCCTATGCAAAGGTAACTCTCTAGAATAATGGTCTGGATATTCACACTCAAAAGGACCACGGTGTATGCCTTGGCTAAAACCTCTAATTGATCCCTTGGGAAACCATGGTATCAAATCCAGTAGATGCGTCCCTAATGAGCCTACTACTCTAACTAATATCCGATGATGGAAAAGAGGCCTGAACTGGCCTACGAGGTTTTCCTTTATACTTCTTTAGAGGCCTACGCCTATCCTGCCTATGCTAACACCTCCTAGAAGGTCAGGAACCACTAGGAATGTTCTAAAGGTACTGAATACTTTAAATACCCTACCCTCTGTTGGCCTACTGAGAAGGAGTATGAATAGATCGACTGGACTGACCCGAACGAATCTACTGCAGAAACCCCTATCCATTATACAATCTACTTATGGAATGGACATCACTGGACATATCCTAAAAACTCAAAGGTAAGATAAACAAACCAAACCTAAAATCTGTCTACTCAACTCAAGTCTTTATGACTACGGGGCCCTAGGAAGGGGAAAATCTATAGCCTCATGTATAAAATCTCCATATATGAAGAAACCCTCGATATTCCTCCCCTCACTACCCCTAAAAGGAGTACTACGAGCCCTTTTTTCTAGCAGTCTCTCTTTTTTCTAACCTCATAAAACTCACGATAGGCCCTATCCAAGGCCTACAATTCTATACAAATTTGTCTGAGGGTGTGTCGTTTTTCTACCAACTGTTTAGTCACCAAATAGAGTGGCAAGACTAGTCCTATGAAGAACTCCAAAACTATAATGTACCTAGTAGGATAACACACGGTAGTATAACTTACCTCATCATAGAATATGGATGCATAGTCCCAGATAGTCAAACACCCTAGATTAAATCTGACAAACTAATCCTTATAAGATTTTTCCCTAAAAGCACCCCTTAGTACCCTCATCTATAATGAGTAGAGCTGGCTGAAGTGATATGAAACCTAGTGAACATACAACGGATGTAAGGGATCAAAAGTGAGAGTTTATTCTAAAGCATTCCCTGTAGCCTCCTAAAGATATTATATGTATGTCTCTTCCGATCAGCGGGATTATAACCAATAATTGCTTCTACAACCAGAGACATTGATGAACTTAAAGCTCTAATACCACTTTGTTACAACCCAAAATTGAGTTATAATGGCATCTATATTTCACCTGTAGAAGCCTAACTCCAGCCCAAATAAAGTGGTAGTGGGATAGTACGAAGTACCTAAAAGAAAAAGGAAGAGGATATGAAGAGAAGGAATAGAAATTGAACACAAAAATCCATAACTAAACATGACTCAGCTAAACCTAGTATCGTGGTTGTAGAACATCGATATATATAAAGGTACAAAATACAAACCACAATGGGGAAAACTAAAAAAATAACTATACAGACTCCAAGTGGAACAGCTGCAGAGACAGAAGGAAGATCGGCCAATATTTACGCCAACTGATCACTGTATCTCTGTAACAACACTAAACTAGCCCACACGATCGCGTCTGTCTTGATGAATCTTACTATGACCTGCATCAGGAAAAGATGAAGAAGTGTAGCATGAGTACCAAAAATAATGGATACCCAATAGGCATCATAGGCCAACCGAGAAAAAGTAGCATAAGCAAGGTAAAGATAAATCAAAAGAAAATAGGGTAGTGGCACATAATTTACAACAGAAATGGGGTAACTACAGTAATGGCTAGCAAGTGTAGTGAAGGATCAACTATTAGTGTGCACAGTATCAGCTAACAAGTATGAATGAAAGTCCCTACCAGGGTATAAGCCACAAAATGTGGGCCACAAGAAACTCATGGACAAATGCGACCTTGCTTGGAGCTCTAACTTAGCCAGCAAAAAAAAAAGAACCAATAAGAGACTATAAAATCATCAACAAGCTAATCTAACAACAATTACATCAAGTGCATGAATAGAACCTACCAGAGATAAAAAGGAAACAAACAAGGTCTACTAGCAAACAAACCCTACTGATAGCCCATTCATCAAAAAGTGTAATTAGGAAATCACATAACCCAATAGGTACTTCACCCTTAAGGCTTGAAGAGTACAACCATATCCAAAAGAATGGAATACATGGGAGTTTTGAAAAGTAAATAATTCTCATATGCACCCTCTCTGACACAAGGCTCTATTAGGAGTAGATCCATGAAACTTTACCTATAGACTTACCCAACCTACCCCAGTATCCCCTCCTCTTGCCATGCAATATACCCTAGGCTTTGTGACCCAGGTCAGAGGGTCTGTGGAGGGATACACATACATAAATCCATGTACAAAACCAATCAATTCCATAGTCATCAGGGCCAAAATACCAAAAACTTGAACTCGGCCCGTGTATCATATCTTAGTGGAAACTCATATCCAATAATACAGAAAAAAATCCACATCTTAGTAAGACTCAAATGTCTTTATGTAGGCAATAACCATAAATCACGCTGTTAGTGAGAAAATAGCCTCAGATGGTGTGAGAAAATAACTCTGTACTACTCATGAGCACAAATATGGAAGATGTAAGTATATATAAGAAATCAATTTTCAGTTATTACTTTTGTCAAAATCAACTTACCTTCTTAAAATATTTAATGCATGCTCGCTGCACAGAACCAATCAATAAACCAAACTGATCTAGGACTTTTAACAGGAAATTATTGGATAAATTCTAAGCCCTAGTCATAAGGTACATCCTCTTTTAGCCCAACTATGGTCCCCAACCACGAGTAATCACACTAAAGATGCCACAACTTCCTAGAGGGATCTTGTTAAGGGAAAGTACACACCCATACAGGAGAAATAGAAATAATACCTTAGTCTAGTAAAACTCAATACCAGGCTCTCAGGCTAGGCCATGATATCATCACGCAGGGATGCTAACTAACCCGCAAAGTCATATCCATCTAGGTATAATGTCATTACATAAGGTAGCTAACTATCCAGCATAGCAATATATGACTACGTATGATGTCATCACATAACATCTCAGGTAGAACACAAAATAAACATCCTATCTAGATCGTCTCTAAAGCTACTAACCTAAATCAGGGGATAACTATTAATCTCTAATCACTAGTGTAAATCCCCTCCTGACCAATCTACATTCAAGAGTTAGCGTATGAATAATATGCACCAAAGGTTATACTTCTACCCCAACCATACTATGTTATAGATTCGGCATGAGACATGCAGGTAGGATAATATATCCCCAGGGGAAGTAACCAAGATACAAGCTAGTTAAGTAGACCATAAGCCAAAAGAATAAGCATATCGGCTCGACGAGTAATCTCATCCTTGAGCGAGAGCTTTATTATACATATACTATACTAATATCCATTCTAAAGAAAGTAGACCATTGCCTACTTAGATTTTGGTGATCTCCTTGTGATGCATGCCCAAATAACCAAACTATCACATATAAATCTTGAATTTATGCGAGGCTAGCAAAATATAACCCACGTGTCAAGATGAGTACAACAAGACCCATATTGCTATATAAATAGCTGGGTTGAAAACAAACTAAAAATGGGTCTGTAAACCCTAATAGCTCAAAAAAGGAAATATTTATACCAACATGTAAAGCATAGCTCAACATCATATGGTACAAAATTAAAGGTAAAAATAGAAGATATTATTATATTTGTTTCAAGTTGTTTGACTTGTCAATAGGTTAAATCTGAGCATCAACGACCACAAGGATTACTACCAAAGATTTGGGTTCCATAGTGGAAATGGGAAAAGGTTACTATGGATTTTGTGATTGGACTACCACGAACCCTTAGAGTCCATGAATCTGTATGGGTAATTATGGATCGACTAACAAAATTCAGCACACCTCTTTCTTTTAACAACTACATATGGTGGAGTGAGAGATGCATAAATATTTATGAATGAAATTATTTGACTTCATGGTGTTTTAGTGTCCATCATCTCTGACAAAGGATCAACATTCACCTTAAGCTTTCGGATATATTTTTAAGAAGCTTTGGTACATGAGTTGATCTTAGGACATCTTTCCATCCACAGAAAGACAAACATTCTGAGCGTACTATACATATTTTGAAGGATATGTTGAGATCTTACATTCTTGAGTTTGGAGGCATTTGGGATGCTTACCTATCTTTATATTAATTCACCTACTATAATAACTCTCAGGAAAGCATTCAGATGGCTCCATATAAGCCTTATATGGTACGTGACGTCGCTCTCCTATTGGGTGCTTTAAAGTTAGAGAGGATAAGATATTGGGGCCATACTTGGTATAGAAATCTATTGAAAAGGTCCAGTTAATTAGACAAAGGTGACTCACATCTCAAAGAAAACAAAAGTCTTATGAAGATAAAAGGAAAAGTGAGTTGACGTTCATAGTTGGATACAAGGTTTTCCTACGGATCTCCTCGGTGAAAGGTGTAATGAGATTTAGGAAAAGGGGTAAAATTGAGATTGGGGTATGTAGGACTATATTAAATAGTTCATTGGGTAGGAGGAGTGGCATATCATCTGACACGTCTTTCTGAGATATCTTTCATCTATTCAGTGTTTCATGTATCTATGCTAAGGAAATGTATTTCAAACTCCTCTAGTATGCTTGAACCACCAACCATACAGCTTGATGAATACTTGACATATAGGGAGGAACACGTGTTCATTGTTAACAAATAAATAAGTTGGTTAAGGTCAAAAGAAATCATATCCGTGAAGGTCTTATGAAGAAATCATAGCATTGAAGAACATACTTGGGATCCGGGAATGATATGTGAGACAAGTATCCTCATTTATTCTAGTCTATTTTATGCACTTATTAAAATTTGAGGACCAAAATTTTTAAGTTGGGGAAAATGTAATTACCCAATATTATTTTATAAGTAGTTAAATAAATAGAAAAAAATGATAAAGAAAATAAAGTGGTTTTTTAGAACAAAAAAATGAAAATGAAGAAAACAGGGTGGCTTAATGGTTTAAGGTTTTTTTCAACAAAACAAAATTTAAAAGTACTTATGCTACCAAATTTCAAATGAAACAATACATTAAGGAGAAAAAAAAGAAACCAGATTGCTCTTTTATTACAGCAAAGCAACATGAAGGAGGAATGCTAGATATCGATTGTTAATTGCTGGGGAAGTAGAAGAGGAAGGTAAACATCTACACTTAGCATATGATTTAATTTTTATTAATGGCTATAAAATTAAGGTTGAGAGTTTAAGAAGAAAGGTCTAGATAAATCTATCAAATTCTCATGAACTAACCTAGGAATAATAGGTGAACAAGAAGTTTTTGGCTCTTCATAGCAAGCGATAAAATTGAAAATAGGGATTTTTGTACGTAATTAAGCAAAATTTGATATAATTCCTCAAACAAGGACTCAAAAATAGAATTTAAAGGGTTGAGTATTATGAATTATTTATGGTTTAGCCTGAATAGAGAATTAACACGAGATTTGTATGATATGATTATAGATGTAGCGAAGAAGTTCAAAAGGATTATTTGAGGTGATAATTTTGGTATTTCGGCATGTGTATTATGAGTAGTAACCTTATTGCAATTTTGTTTTTTAATAATATGCATGGTTTAGTCAACATTCTGTTAAAATAAACAAGAAATTAAATTCTGACAACTCTGTTAGCTTTAAAATAGAGATTTGGTCTAGATGGATTTTTAATTTGGATTCAAAGGCTTTGATTTTGAATTTATGTAATTTTGCATGTTTTATGTATTTTATAGTTCATAAGTGGAACTTATGTGATCATTTTATTATTGGAGCCACAAATTAAAATCTTACTATGTCATTAGCTCTAAAATATTGAGTTTTGGTTAGGTGAGTTGTTCATTCAAACTTCTAACCGATCAGGCTTATTTTTAGTACTCGGTTGAAAAGTCCAATAATTTGGCATAGAGTTGGATTTGGTCAATATTTTGTTAAAACAACCTCGGATCAAAATTTTGTATATGATGGTAAGTCTAGAATGTCATTTCTATGCAGGTAGCACATTTGATTTGTGTTTATCGGGTTCCATATGCATTCATAGCATTGTTTTGATGTTTTGCAATTTGCTGGTTTTATTTGTTATCTAGTGCCAAGTTATTTGGACTTTGTGATCGTGGGCTAGTCCGTCGTGATCGCAAAGGGTCTTCTGACTAGGTTCTTTAGGAATATAATTAGTCCACACTAATGTAAGCCATTGATTAGCCGCTAACCCAACCTCCTTCTTCACGATTGAGATCCTTATCTTGTGATTATGGTTGGTCCATTAGTTGTGCTTTGCAATCACAATGCACAATGTCATGATCAAAAGAATAATTGTGTCCAACTATATAAATTTTCAAAATCCCAATTTTTTTCTCATCTTCTTATTATACTTCATTCCAAACACCATTGTTAAGCTTTAAAAATCCTTTGGTACTTGCATGTTAGTTTGGATGATGAGGGAAATAATATTTCTTAGTTTCGTCTTTAAATTTTTGTAAGTTTTCACTTTAATTTCTTTAGATTTCACCAATTTCTCAAATTTGGTTCTTCACTTTATTTCATTATTTCAAGACTATTGCTTGCTCGTCTCAGCTTTAAATTTTTTGTATGAATTCCCTAGGATGTGGGGAACATTTTGTTATGTTTTAGTTTAGTTTTATGTGGTGGGCTCGTAATCCCTTTTGGAGCCATATTTTGACCCAAGCTATTTTTGTAGCTTTATGGGTATTTTTTTTTTGATTCATTTTAACGTGTATATTATTATTAATATTGTTTTATTTTCATCATTGTTCAACTTATTTCTAATCTTTTGGAGTTCTGGAGCTATCTGGGAATCTTTTACATAGTATTTTCAATCTTGACTTCATAGGGCAGGTAGGATATGGCTTACTAATTTTAGATCGGTCTTTTATGAGAAAATTATATTCGTCTTTTCATGGGTTGGATTTTCTAGGTTGGTACCCATGACCCTGTCCTCTTCTTTATTCGTTTCTTGATTTTGTGTTAGCTTTGCATTCACGATTATAGTTACCTTGTGACCCTGAGTGGTCTTGATTGACTGTAGAACATAAATGGTGGGATTATTAGGAATGTCTGTTAGTTCTAGACATCGACTTGGTTGGTTATGCTTGTTGTAAATATTGAGCTTGTGTAGAGTCGATATGACTTATTTGAGTTATTATTTGTGATTGAGCATATCAAATAATGAAAACTAGTTTTCTACGTGTTGTCTTATACTATTTTAGGGCCAAGCCGCATAACAACACTGATTTTGAAACATTGCAGAGGCTCATGGGCCTGTTTTCACATTATGAGATTAAAATGAGAATTTTGAGATATTTTCACCAGTTTTTTATGATAAATTAGATAATGAAGATATAACCACTATTTATAGATATAACTAGCCTTGGTGAAGCCTAAGCACTAGAAATATATAATTTATATTAATTTTAGACTCAATGATTCCTGAGCAATGACATTGAGAATCTATTAATGTGGACTCGATGATGCCCGAACAACTGCATGGAAATTAAAATGATTAATACTTGGTGATTCTCGAGTAATGACATTGAGATTACAATGATTCAAACTCAGTGATGCCTGAGAGATTATTCATATATAGATGATATGAGAGGACAATTCACATGCTATTGAGATAGTATGTGAGGATGTCCTAAATGGACCCTGCATACTCAGTGCTAGCATGTATATGAAGAGGGAGTGGTATACAGTATTAGGTAGATGGGGAACTCCTTTCATGGGTCCTTCTTATCAGACCTACAAGTACTGGAGGAGAGTGTACACATTTATATTTAGCATGCATCATATCATCATGCATACTTCATTCCTGAGTGTTGTTTACTATTTGTACTTATTGGTGGTATGGGACAGTGGAGGGTTTGCATTCACTTATTTATATCTCATCATATGGGAGGCCTTTGAGATTATTCTTCACTTATTATTATTCAGATCCCACTTTATTGGGCTATACTTATATCTATTAGATTGCAATCATGCCTCCTTATTTGTGATACTTGTTGTAGTAGCTCTCCTTCTTGTTTCTGTTCTTTGAGGTTACTGTATACCTTCATTTTTCTTATTTATTTGAATTTCTTATTTGCTGAGCATAGATCCAGGTACTTTCTCCCCTTGTTTTCCTGAATCTTCCCTATTGTTAGCTAGTTACTTAGGATATTTACCTATTTTACATTATTAAGTAGTTGCCTACTTGCTCTATCTGTTTGACTTTTATGACTTGTATTTTTTTATCTTTCTATTTTGCAAATTTTATTTACTATATATGTCCAATCAGACTATGATGTCTATTGGGTACCTGTTGTTTTGGTTCTTATACGACGCTTCTACATTTTTTTAGTATAGACCTGAGTATGGGTGGTTCATGCTAATCTCCTGATTTAGATATTGATTATGGCATCTGAAGCTGATATTTTACCTTTCCCTATTATCTATTTCTTTTATTTTCTCCTAATATAGACTTGTATTTACTATTTTAAGACATTTTACTCTTACTTAGTGGCTCATTATATCAGATATCAGGTTTTGGATGTATTTTATTGACTAAATTAGATTTCTACTATCCCTATCCCTATCCCTTATTTATGTGTTTTTTTCGCTATTAGCTTACCATTTATGCCTTGCATGCTTATTGGGCAGTTCTTCTACAATGGGATGTGGGTGGCGTCAGGACCTGAAAATTGGTTTTAGAGCCCTAGGTTTGTTGATATCCTTGGTACATGAGCCAGTGTGTAGTAGAGTCCTAAAAATTGGGTATGATGATGTCTATATCCTTGTTCATTTTAGCATATTTGACTCTAGAGATGAGAGGCATCTTGTTGCATTTTCTGGGTATGTTGGGCCAGCTGACAATCATAGTATATAATTTATCGCCATCTTCTTTTAGTATAGGTACACCTTTAACACCGAGTATTTATGGTTTCAAAGTGCCTTCAAAATCAATATCATATAATTTTGGTATTCCTCCTACTATCTCAACATATTCGATTCAGGTTCCCCCAGCATGGTTATCCATCTTCAGCACTAGCAGTACCTTCTCCATCTATGGTTTCTCATATTCCTTATCACCAACCTATGTCTAACTTTGATAAAAAAAAAGTTAGGTAGATTTTTTAGATTGGGTCCACCGAGATTTACCCGTGCTCTGGGTGAGTATCTGAGATATTTCATTGACAGATGTCATGAGGGGTTGCATAACCTTAGCTTATTTGAGTCCCACAGAGTTGATTTCATAGTACATCATATGGGAGGCCTTGCCAAGAAGTGGTGGAGGTGTTGTTGTTCTACCAGGTCATCTGACTCTACTTATATTACTTGGACCTTATTCCATAATGGATTTTCGGAGAGCTATATTCCTTGTACTGAGAAGGACCGCATGAGGGAGGAGTTTTGAGACTTGAGAAGGGTTCTAAATTAGTTTCTGAGTATGAGGTAGAGTCTTACAGATTATCAACCTATGGTGCTGGCTATATCTCTATTGAGGCGGAGAGAGTCCATTCTTTTTTCGTGGGTTGGATTTAGAGATTCTTAAGGTCACTAAGATGTTGGTTATTACTGGGTCATCCTTTTAGTCTATTCTTGGATTTTCCTATAATATGGAGGATCTTTTTTCTAGAGAAAGAGTTAAAGAGGTGGTAAAGGTTCGGGTGGGGTAAGAAACCACCTCAGTAGTAGTAGTAGGGGAACTTTGGTCGTTATGTTCAGGCTTTCAGCAGTGATTTCAAGGGTTATGAGGGTTAGTTGTTAGGCCAACAGCAGATATGTGTTACCCCAAGTTCATCAGGCCAAGGTGGCTATTATGGTTCTTATAGTTCCTCTTGTCAGGGTAGATAGGTGTTCTTGTGTTATACTTGTGGAAAAATGCACAACATTTCTAGAGACTGTCCCTAGATAGGTACCATTCAGATTGTGGTTCAGCCTCCTTCTATGCTAGCTCCTATTCCATCTCATCAGGTTAGAGTTTGTCACTTCAGGCTAGGGGTGGTGGTGTTCCAGGTCATGGTGCTCCTTAATATGGTAGGGGCGGTGGGTATGGTGGTGTTCATGGCGATAGTCACAGTTATTTTTATGTTGTTCTCGGTAGAACTGAGGAAGAGGTCCCTGATGTTTTTGTGACAGGTATTAGTTGTGTGTTATAATCTATCTTTGGATTTGTTTGATCTAGGATATACTATCTCTTACGTGTCATTTTATTATGCTCTATTTTTTAGTATAGATAGTGAGTCATTGCCTGTATCATTATGTCTCCACCTTAGTAGGTAATTCTTTAGTAGTAGATCGTGTGTTGAGATTTTTTCTATGATTATTGGGGATTTTGAGACTTCGAATGATTTGTTATTATTGGATATGGTTGATTTTTATGTGATAATAAGCATGGACTAATTTTCCCCTCTTAGAGAGGTCATGGATTGTTAAGCCAAGACTATGACCTTAGTTGTGCCTGGTACATCCCTGATTGTATGGCATGGTTTGGTTAGTCGCATGCTGATGGGGATCATATCTTGCATTCAATTTATTCTGTTAGTTCCTCATGGTTTTTTTCATACCTTTATTACGTTAGAGATGTTAGTGTTTATTCTATGACTCCTTAGTCAGTACCTGTTGTTAGTGAGTATCTTGATGTTTTTTTTACTGACCTCTCTATCCTACAACCTGAGAGAGATTGACTTTGGTATTGAGTTAGAGTCGAGCACCAGTCCCATTTCCATTTCTTTGTATCTTATGGCACCTTCTAAGCTGAAAGATTTTGAGACTGAACTTTAGTATTTGTTATATAAGGGTTTTATTTGTCCTAGTAAGTCATCTTGGGATGATCATATTCTATTTGTGAAGAATAAAGAGAGTTCTATGTATATATATGTCGATTATAAGTAGCTTAATAATGTTATTGTTAATAATAAGTATCCTATGACTCGTACTGATGATCTATTCGGCCATCTTCAAAGTTCAGCCATCTTCTCTAAGATTGATTTGAAATCAGGTTACCACCAGTTAAGGATTTGTATTGTGAATATCCTCAAGATAACCTTTAGGACTCGGTATGTTCATTATGAGTTCCTAGTGATGTAGTTTTGGTTGACTAATGCACCCATATCCTTTATGTATTTTATAAACCATGTGTTCGGGCCCTATCTTGATTCCTTTATTGTTGTGTTCATCGATGATATCTTGGTATTTTCGAGGAGTAAAGAGGATCATGAGTGTTATCTATGGATTGTACTTCAGACTTTAAGATATCATTGGCTTTCTAGCAAGTTCTCAAAATGTGAGTTTTTTCTTAAGTCGGTTGTATTTCTTAGACATATGGTGTCCAAATAGGGTGTTAGTATGGATCCGACTAAGATTGCAGTTTTTCGTGATTGTCCTAAACCTACTACACCTATCGAGTTTTGTAGCTTTCTTGGACTTGCTGGTTATTATCATCATTTTTTTGAGGGATTTTCATCTATTGGCATCTCAGTTGACTAGAAAAGATGTTCCTTTCCAATGGTCACATGAGTGTAAGGCTAGATTTTAGAGGTTTAAGACTATTTTAACTTCTTCTCCTATGTTAACTTTTCCAGATGAGTGTCAACTTATTGCAATATATTGTGATGCTTCCAATATGGGTATTATTTATGTTTTGATGCATTACTGTCATGTGATTTCTTATGCTTCTATATAGCTTTAATTTCATGAGCACAACTACTGACCCATAATTTGGAGTTGACGGCGATAACCTTCGCGCTCAAGATCTATTGCTACTACTTTTATGGAGTCCATTGAGAGATCTTCACTGATCATCATAGTCATCAGTATATTATGATTCAGAGAGAACTTAATGCTCGCCAGCAAAGATGGATTGAGTTGTTGAAGGATGATGAAATTTCTATCTTGTATCATTCGGGCAAGGCAAAGGTGGTAGAGATGCCTTGATCCGGAAGGTGGTGAATATAGGTAGTTTAATGCTTTATCAATTTTTGAGAGGCCTTAAGATTTAGGATGTATTCTTGCAAGTGTTGATTCCTGTTCTACCTTGATATATCAAATTCAGGAACATCAATTTAAGGATCTAACTTTGATTAATATTTGTGATTGGTTGTTGCGGGTGAGCCCCATAGAGCTACATTAGGTTCAGATTTTATTTTTAGATTAGAGGTCTAAATTTGTGTTTCGAGATTTGATAATCTGATTCAGCTAATTCTTTATGAGGCCCACAGTTCTCGCTACTCAATACATCCTGGTGCAGCAAAGATGTATAGAGATTTGAGGCATATTTACTGGTGGACTAGTATGAAGGGTGACATAAATGAGTTTATTTCTAAGTGCTTGAACTTTTAGCAGGTCAAGTTTGAGAACTAGAGACCAGGTGGATTGATGTAATGACTTCCCATTCCCGAGTGGAAGTCAGAATAGATTACTATGAATTTTATTTCAGGGCTACTTCGGACTCCTCACAACCTCAATTTGATTTGGGTCATTGTTGATAGGTTGACTAAGTCTGCGTTTTATTCTATTTCATAGCGCTTATAGTGTAGAGAAGTTGTCTTTTATTTATCTTCAATAGTTGGTGAGACTTCATGGCATATTGGTTTCTATTATCTTTATTCGCAGTACCTAGTTTACTTTTCAATTTTGGAGGGTGGTTCATTTTGGTATAGGTACTGAGGTTCATATTTGTAAAATATTTCATCCCCAGATAAATCTTCAGATTGAGAGGACTATTCAAGTCTTGAAGGACATATTAAGAGCTTGTGTTCTTGATTTCAATAGTTCTTTGGATCAACACTTAGTTTTGCAGAGTTTGATATAACAACAACTACCTTTCTAATATTCAGATAGCTCCATTTGAGGCTTTGTACGGTAGGCAGTGTTGTTCACCTATTGGTTGGTTTGATGGGTTTGAGTATAGATTTTAGAGTACTAATCTACTTAAAATGCCTAGTAGTTCAACTAATTCAAGATAGGCTTTGGGCTTCCCAGAATAGGTAGAAGACTTATTCAGACCATCTTACCGTGACTTGGAGTTTAGTGTTAGTGATCGAGTCTTCTGCGGTATCTCCTATGAAGGAAGTAATGATGTTTGAGAAGAGGGGAAAGCTCAACCTCCAGTATATTATCCCTTTTGAGATCTTGGTTAGATTTCCAGTGTTTCTTACAAGTTTGTTTTGCCTCCTATGTTTTCAAGTGTGCACCTGGTGTTTCATATGTCTATGTTTGAGACAATACTTCCTGATGATTCGCATGTGCTTCGTTATAATTCTGTTTAGATTGATGAGGGGTTATTGGTTATTATGATTCGGTATTGATTTCATCTAGAGAAGGGAGGAAGTTGAGATCTCATGAGATTCCTATGGTCAGCATCAGTGAAAAGATCTTCCCATGAAGGAGGCCACCTAGGAGATCGAGAGTGAGTTGAGGTCTCAGTATCCGTATCTGTTCAAGCCTTCAAGTATTTCCTTGTTCTGACTTTCAATGATAAAAGTCTTTTTTATATGGATGTTGCAATGAACCTTATGTTCATTTTTTGCATTTTCATATTTTCTTGCATCCTAAAGTCTTCCTGCAGCGGCCCTAACTAATTTAAGACTTATAAGGACTGGTAGTTTGGTTCCCAGGCTGTTTGTATGGTGGTTATGGTGTTTCCCTATTTTAGAGGCTTTTATATTGAAATCATTGACTTTAGTCTACATTCTATGAAAACAAACTCAAAATGAAATTTTGATAGTTTTGTTAGCTTCAAAACATGGATTTTGGTCTATATGGACTTTTGGTTTGCATCTAAGGCCTTTTCTTTTATTTTATGCAATTTTGCATGCTTTATGTATTTTATAGTTCATAAGTGGACCGTTTGCACCATTAGCTCCGGAATACCGAGCTTGGAAAATATGAGCTATTTATTTGGGCTTCTGACCAACTGGGCTCATTTCAAGTACTGGATTAGAAAGTTGGTTATTTTTCCATAGATTTGACCTCAATCAACATTTTGTCTAAACGACCTTGGGTTGAAATTTCATCTGCACCGTTAAGTCTAGGATGTCATTTCCATGCTGGCATTATATTTGGTTAGTGTTTATTCGGTTTCGAATGCTTTCCAAGCATCATTTGAAAGTTTTTTAAATTTTTGGTTTCAGATGTCGTTGTACGCCAGGTCATTTGGCCTTCGTGATTGAGGGATAGTCCGGTGCCATCACAAAGGATCTTCTGACTCAGTGCTTCACAAACTAGATAGGTACATCATGAGTGTGCACCATTGACCAGACTGTTGACCCAACCTCTTTTTTCGTGATCACGGTCCCCATCTCGCGATCACGATGGGTTCAACAGTTGTGCTTTGTGATCGCGATGCATGGTGTCACGATCACGTAGAGTAATTATGTCCAGCTATATAAGTTTTTAAAATCCTAAATTTTTTCTCATTTTCTCATTATTCTTCATTCCAAACACAATTGTTGAGCTTCAAAAATCCTTGGGTCATTGCATGTGGGTTTTGGTGACGTGCGAAATGAGATTTCTTTGATTCTTCTTCAAATTTTTGTAAGTTTTTACTTTAGTTTCACCCAAGTTTCCCTAATTTATCCAAGTTGTTTCTTTATTTTATTTTATTATTCCAATACTATTTCTTGCTCGTCTTAGCTCCAAATTTTGGGTATTATTTCCCTATGATGTGGTGAATATTTTGATACCTTTTGTTTGAAGTTTTGAGGTTTGCGGGCCCATATGCCTATTTTGACCGCAACTATTTTCACTGCTTTATGGGTATCGTTTGACTCTTTTTAACGTCTAGATTACAATTTTTCTAGTTTCGTGATCTTTCAAGCTTTTATGACTTTTGGTGTTCTGGATCTCTCCGGGCATCTTCTACAAAGTATTTGCGAGCTTGCCTTCAGAAGGAACGTAGGCAATGGCTTAATGATCATATATTGGGCTTATACAGTAAAATTATTGTTGTATTCGTCCATCTTTGGGTTGCATCTTTTTAGGTTAGTAACCATGACCATCTCCGTTTCTTTAGTTCATTTAGTTTTGTATTAGTGTTACATTCACAATTATAGTTACCTTGTGAGATTAATGGTCTTGAATTACTCTGGAACATAGATGGTGGGTTTATTGGGAATGTCCTTGAGTCCTGAACATCGACTTGGTTGGTTATGCTTGTTGTAGGTATCGATCTTGTGTAGGGCCAGTAGGAATTAGTTGAACTATTATTTGTGTTTAAGAATATCATATTATGAGAACTGGTATTTCTATGCATTGACTTCAATTGTTTTAGGGCCAAGAGCCCGATATCACTGATTCTAAACCTTACTTGGCCTCGTGGGCCCATTTTCAGCATTTTTTTTATTAAATGAGCATTTTGAAATTTTTTCACTAATTTTTATAAATGAGATAATGAAGATGACCATTGTTTTGAGATATTACTATCCTCGGTGAATTTTGGGACTAGACATTGATAGTTTATATTAATTTTAGATTCGGTGATTCTCGAGAAATGATATTAAGACTTCATTGATTTAGACTTGGTGATGACCGAGAAATGACATTGAGATTACAGTGATTTATACTAGTGATTCCTGGGCGCTCATTCATATATTATTCATATAATACTACAATTCAGATTTAAATAATTATTGAGACAGAATGTGGGGATGCCCTTCATGGACCCTGCCAACCTGGCGTCAGCATGCATATGACTGGGGGAGGGGTATATGGTATACGATATTAGGTATATGATGAAATCCTTCCATGGGTCCTTCCTGCCGGAGCTATGAGTATTGGAGGAGGATTATACTTATTTATATTAGGATGCATCATTCCTACTTCATTCCAGAGTGTTGTTTATACTTTCCAGTGGTATAGGTCGTTGGGGGGTTTGCAGTCACTTGTTTGCATATCTAGGTTGTATGGGACGCCATTGAGATTATGATTTACTTATTATCATCTAGATTCATTGGTATGAGCTAGAATTACTTCTGTGGGATTCCTATCATGCCTTGTTATTTGTGATAATTGTTACTTCTGTGGGATTCCTATTTCTATTATTTGATGCTACTAGTATGCTACCATTTCCATTATTTATATGTAATTATTCTTAGCTGAGAAGGGATTCAGGTACGTTCTCCCCTTGTTTGCCTAAATCTTCCTTATTGTTAGCCAATTACTTAGGATATTTACCTATCTTAACTTGTTAACCAGTTTCCTAGTTGCTCTATTTATTGGATTTCTATGACTTGTATTATTTATCTGTCTATTTATTGTTTTATTTTTTATATATGGCTGGTCGTTCTATGATGATTACTAGGTATCCATTATTATGGTACTCATATTACACGTATGCATAGTTTTTGTATAGACTATAGTACAAGTGGTCCATGTTGATCTCCTGATTCGAGCATTAATTCTGTTATTGATGTAGATGATGACTTTTGGCGTCTGAAGCTGATCTTTTACCTTTTCCTATTATCTATTTTTGTTATTTTCTCTTGAAAGAGACTTGTATTTACTATTTCAGAAATTATACCCTTACATAGTGGCTTATCGTATCGGATATTAGGTTTTGGGTGTATTTTAATAATGTAAGGCCCTATACATGCTTTTATGCTTAGAATCAACCCTCAGAGCAGTACTTAGGCTTAAATAAAGAATTTGGAAAATTTTGTTGAAGGTCCAACCTTTGGTCGAACCAATGGACCATATTATTGAGAGTATGGACCGTAGTCTTGACCTTTGGTTGAGTCCCGCATGGTATAGATTCTATAAATTCAGTTGACAGACCAAAAACATGGTCCATGGTATCAATAGTATGGAATGTATTATTCGTCATGGGATCAAATCCCTAAGAAGCCTAGTTTCTGAACCCTAAGTGTACAGACCAATAGTGTGCATATGAATAGTATGGACAGTACTGTATATCCGTAATATCAATTCAACAGCCCAGTTTTAGGTCTCAGGTCATATATCAACCTACGGTGTATAATATGTATAGTACAAAGCATAGTGTTGACCATAATGTTGCCCCGACAATTATTCAACAACTTTTGACGAAAGGCATTCCAGTTATTTCCTACCATCTCCAGATGCAATACTACGTCATTCTAACTTCTTCTTTGGGTAATATAAATACCCACACTTAGCCAAATC
>JBDJHY010283754.1:0-10167 GCA_039654485.1 Withania somnifera
CATCTTACATAGATTTAGCTAAGGCACATGGGGAGTTGAGTACCTCACACACCAATATAGAAAAAATAGATAAGAAGAGAGACAAGTTCTTCACTCAAATGTGTGTGGGGTTAAAAGGGTTGTGGAAGGTACTGAAGCCTAGAGATCCACTTCCTACAGTTACACCAATTGATGAGGATTCCCCGGTTCAGTGGTCTAGTGAGAATGATGATGATAATGAGGAGATCGAGAGCGAGGGAAGCTAGTGATGCATCTCAGGGAGACTCTACCCTTTTTATTTACATCATGCTTTATTTTATATTGATTTTAGGAAGTGATGGAACTGTGATATCTTTTGTTGACTGGTGAGATATACTTGGTACTTTTTAGATACTGATATTGTTCCTTTGTTGGGCTTTATGTTGATTTTGTTAATGTGGATAGTGTACCTTCTACGGGATTGACTATTACATACATTATTTTTTATGATCATGTCATGAATTTGTGGTTTAGTGTTTATTTTCATTGTTTATTTTTAGTTTGTTATTTTATTTTGTTTATTCTATAATAGTTTTTATTTTTCTTTCTCACTGTTTCAGTGTTAAGTGGCTTTTACCGATGATATATAGAGTGATAAATTTCTTAAGGGAAAATGTAACATTTTTTAGTTTTTCCAGTATGGGTATAGAAAGTGAATGGTTAGCTACTAGTGGGTAGTCTCCAATATGAGCCAATCCTCAATTTTTTTTATTTTTTTTTGTAAATTGTGAAAATCAAGTTGCATGAAAAATAAATGGTTTTGTGACAATATTTTAATTCTTTTTGTTACTCTTAATTCACTAGTTGGTGATGTCTTGATAATTTGCTCATGACTCTGATGTTGCTATTTAGAAAGTGAATTTAGACATCTTGAATAATTCATATGCCATGTGTTGTGAGTTTTTGTCTTTAACTCTTTTTCTAATTATTTTATCTAGAACTTACCAATTAGTCATTTAATACTAGTCTTGATTTATTTTGATTGGAGAAATGACCTTATGCTTTCTTGTGATTTTCTTGGAACCACTTGTATAGAGTGATAACTTTCTTAAGAGAAAATGTAACAATTTTTTAGTTTTTGCAATATAGGTATAGAGAGTGAATGGTTAGCTACTAGTAAGTAGTCTCCAATATGAGCCAATCCTCAATTTTATTTTATTTTTTTGTAAATTGTGAAAATCAAGTTACATGAAAAATAAATGGTTTTGTGAAAATATTTTAATTCTTTTTGTGACTCTAGATTCACTAGTTGCCGATGTCTTGATAATTTCCACATGACTTTAATTGTTTTGTTTAGGAAGTGAAATTTATCCGTCTTGAATAATTCATATGTCATGTGTCATGAGTTTTTGTATTTCATTCTTTTTCTACTTCTGTTATCTAGAATTTTCCTAGTTAGTCTTTTAATACTAGTCTTGACTGATTTTGGTTAGAGAAATGACATTATTCCTTCTTTGTGATTTTCTTGAAACCACTTAAGCTAAAAATCCCACCATTGCATGATGTTTTCTCCCTAGTTACGCCCCTCTAAGCTTTAAACATTTTTCTTTGAAAACCACATTACAATCCTTGATCCACTTGAATTAATTCCTTTTTTGAACCCTTCTTCCCTCTTTGAGTGCTAAACTTTACAAGTTACGCTAAACGTTTAAGTTGGGTGAATTGGAGGATGTGCATATTGGTCTCGTATTTCTTTTGAAAGAATTTGGTAAAGAAAGAGTTGTAAAGCTTATAAAAAAGAGGAGAAAATAAAATAATAATAAAAATTATTAATACGTGAGAAATCTAGAGTGAGAACTATGATGTTTGGTTGATTGTAAAAAGGGTGAAAAGAAAAAGTGAGCTAAGTTTGATAAATAAAGAAAGAATGTTGTGTTGTGTTCAAGGAAGGTGTAGTCAGTTTCATGCTAAATATCCCTCCTACCCATCCCGAATCCTACATTACTAGCTTAAAAGGTCCTTGTGGGATCTCCAACCAAGTATTTTTAGTTAGTAAAGGAAGAAAATAAGGGCAATAACCTTATGTTATGACACTTATTAGCATTTGAATTTCTTCGTTTACTATGAGTGCTGCGCATTTGTCCCTTGTATTGTTGTTTTATATAAAGTGTTTTTGAGACTTTGTTTGTTGTTAGGGAATATGAATTAGGAAGGATTGGTGATGTTGATATATTCTGAAAAACAAGGAAATTGAGCATAGTTTGTGAACTGGTTTCATTGACTCACTTTTGAGTATTTTCACTTAGACATTTTAGGTGTTCATTGCATTCTTGAAAATGTTCTTGAAATGAGGAAGTTATGGATCACATATTGTTGAATTATGGTTAGTATCAACCGAAGTCATGAACTTTATTCTTATTATGGAGAATGTGGAGTTGGATTATCGAGTGCTAATTGATCTTGAATTGATAATGTCCTCTTGGTATGTTTGGTTTTGTTTGCTTGAGGACAAGCAAAGGTTAATTTGGGGGTATTGATAAGTGGTGAAACCTTCATTTTTATTTATATCTTTTATTTCATGTGACACCTTTTATATATAATCCCCACTTTTTGTGTTAGACTAGTTCAAATCATAGTAATTGTGATTTAGTTTTCGCTTTTACTGGATTTCCTCTATATTTTCCCTTGTAGATTCAACCCCGACCTCATAAATAGGGTAAATATACTTTGATAACGTCCATGTACACTTTTAGATTGGTTTTAGAGTGTAATTGAGTGTTATCATGAGTTGGTACTCCTTCTCCTGAGTCTATTCCTGTGGTTTGTGACTTTTTTAATGTCTTTCCTCATGATTTTCTTGACCTCCCACCCATTCAGGCTATTGATTTTTCTATTAAGGTTGAGCTGTGAGGTGATCAGGCTATGAGGATTTTCCTAGACTCCCACCCGTGAGGTGATCCTATGAAAAAGAAGAAGGAAGGGATCCTATGAATGTGAATTGATTACAAATAGCTGAACAAGATTACCATTAAGAATAGGTATTCTATGGTGTATGTTGATGATCTATTTGATTAACTTTAGGGTTCTCTAGTGTTTTCTAAGATTCACATAAGACCAGGGTATCACTAGTTGGCGATTCGATTTGAGGACATCTCAAAGACCGCTTTTTGGACTAGGTATGGGAATTATGAGTTATTAGTAATGTCACTTGGGTTAAATGATACCCCCAACAATTTTTATTGGTATTATGTCTCAATTTTTCAGGTTGTATTTAACATCTTGGTTACTCGTGGAATCGAGAACATCTTGAGGAGAAATTAAGGTTTGTACTCTAGTCTTTGAGTACTTAGCATATTTATGCTAAGTTCTCAAAATATGAGTTTTTGGATGGATTCTGTGGCATTTATAGGTCATGTTATGTCTCCAGTGGGTATTAGTATGGATTT
Source organism: Withania somnifera (assembly GCA_039654485.1). Classification (NCBI taxonomy): domain Eukaryota; kingdom Viridiplantae; phylum Streptophyta; class Magnoliopsida; order Solanales; family Solanaceae; genus Withania; species Withania somnifera. The sequence goes on from JBDJHY010283754.1 coordinate 3,405, forward strand.
CACGAAGAACAATGCAGTTTGTGTTTGGCCTAGGGCTACTACTCTGACTGAGGTACCCAACTTTGTTAGGTTGTCCGGTTACTATAAATGGTTTTTGTAGGATTTCTCCTTGATAACAGATCTTAGACTAGGTTAACCCATAAGTATGTTCCTTTCCATTGGTCTTAGTGTGAGTCCAGTTTTTTGAGACTCAAGGAGTTATTTTCTTCAATGCCAATGTTGACACTTCCAGTTGAGAGCTAGCCTTAGACAATTTATTGTGATATTTCTGGTATTGGTTTGGGTTTGCATTTTGATATAGCAGGGTTGAGTTATTACTTATGCTTTACGAAAGCTGAAGGATCATAAGTGCAACAACCTCACCCATGAATTGGATTGGCGGCGGTAGTCTTTGCGCTTAATATTTGGAGGCACTATGTTTATAGGGTTCATTGTTAGATTTTGCTGAACATTGTAGCTTGTTGTATATATTAAGCCACAGGGAACTCAATTTGAGACATAAGAGGTGGATTGATCTTCTGAAAGATTATAACATCGATATTCTTTACTATCCTAGAAAGGGTAATATGGTTGCAAATTCCTTGAGCCAAAAGGTAGCGAGCATGGGTAGTTTGTGTTCCTTATCAGTTTCAGAGAGACCGTTTACCTTGGACGTCTAGTACTTGGCTATCAGTTTGGTTATTTTGGAAATAACATACCCGAGTAGAGTTCTTGCTTATGTTGAGGCTAGGCCCACTCTTTTTTATTACATTCGGGAGCGATTGTATGAGGATTAGTCTGTTGTTTAGATTTGGGAGTTGGTTATTGTAATGACCCGCTTGGTCATTTATTTTCCTTACTACATTTTCTATGTTAAGAGTCTTCTTTTAGCTACCCAAGTCAATTATGAATTATTTGGACCCGAAGTTTGATTCCCTGGTATTTCTATTTCTTATTATCTCAGTTTCCCTATTTTGAAGGATTAAACTTGAAAAAGTGGAAATTGGGAGTGAATTCTTAGTAAAAAAGCAAGGAATAATATTTTAATAGTTTTGTAAGCCCTAGAATTCCAAATTTCATCTAGTAGGACCCTCATTTCAAGTCTTGGAAATTTCTATTTGAGTTTGACCTATTTGTGGAAATTCAATTCAGTCGGAGTTCAGTTTTAAGATTGGGATGACTTTTGGTGATCAGAGTGCCGAATCAAAATTATGACACTTCTATTATCTCTGACATATTGAATTTGGGTGGGTAAGGTTATTGGCATACTTCTCAAGGTTTCCGAACTCATTTTGGAGGCCCATGTGGAAAGTTGATATGTTGCTGGTTTTGGTTCAGTTTGGTATATATGTCTGTCTTCTTAAATAACCTTGTAATATTTTTTTGTTGATTTTTTTGAGTCTGCAATATAGTTTACATGTAGTCTGCATATTTGGTTTGTTAAAATCCATGTTCGATTCTTTTCCAAGCCCTCGTTGGAATTTTTAAAACTATTGAAAATAGTTATTTTGTTGTAAAAAATATAGGCCCAGTGCCTTCATTGAGATTGGGGGTCCTTGGACGTGATCATGGAAGGATGAGGCTTTGTTCATCATGATAGCGTGGGTGTTTTTCGTGATCGCGATGTGTTGGGGTCTCGAGATGTGTGATCACATGGCCCTGGGACCAGGTTTGGGCTTCTATTATAGTCAGATGAGATATATTGCTAAAGATTTCCCTTGGTACAAAGTCCATAAAAAAGTCACTTTACCTACCTAGCCATTATAGATAGTACCACCAGCTAAAGATTGATATACCACAACTCGGGGAGGTTGGGGAGGAGGCTAGATAGGGGGAGCAAGGGTAGAGTAGGTAAGCAGCTGGGCAAGGGCCACCCTCAGCATTATGCTATCACAAACAGAACCAAGGATGAGACATCAGATGCCATTATGATAGGTATGTTACTTGTGTACGGGCATTCAATTTTAGCTTTATTTGACCTTGTATCTAAATTAACATATGTATCTATGTGTGATGCTTCTTGTTTGGGTATGTCTAGTGATCCATTACATGTTCCATTGAGTGTAGCTACCAAAATAGGTGACCCCCTAGTGGTAAATGGGGTTTGTAGATCCTTTGTTGTGACTATTCAAGGATGTAGCACTCATGTTGATTTATAAAAGTTAGATATATTATATTTTGATGTGTTCTAGGCATCAAATAGTTATCCCCTCACCTACTAGCCATCCCTTAGTCCGTGTCATATCTTGCCTTGAGGCTTGTAGGCTTAGTTTTAGGGATTGCCTAGCTTATTTTGCACATATTAGAGATATGAGTATTGATCCTCCCTCCCCTAAGTCTATTCCTGTTGTTTGTGATTTTTTGGATGTGTTGCATTACCAATTTTCTTGGCCTCCCACCCCAACAGAACACTGATTTTTCTATAGAGGTTGAGACGGACACTAGGCCCATTTCTATTAGTCCGTATCGTATGGCCCTGATGAATCTTTTTGAGTTTAGTGTTTAGCTACAGGATTTCTTAGTAGGGGCTTCATCCATCCTAATATATCTCCTTTAGGTTCCCTAATTTTGTTCTTGAAGAAGAAGGACAGGAGTATGCAGATGTTTGCTGATTATAGGCAATTGAACAAGGTGAATATTAAGAACAAGTATCCCCTGTCATTTATTGATGATTTGTAGACCAGCTACAAGGTTCCACTACATTTTCTAAGATTGACTGGGTACTACTAGTTTAGGATCTGGGCCGAGGATATCCCAAAGATAGCCTTTTGGACGAGATATGTGCCTTATGAGTTTTTGGTAATATTATTTGGGATGACTAATGCCCCATCAACTTTCATGGACTTTATGACTCGAGTTTTCAAGCCCTATTTGGACTCATTTATGATTATTTTTGTAAATGGCATATTGGTGTATTCATGAAGTTAAGATGATCACGAGGAGTACTTGAGGATAGTGCTTTAGACTTTGAGGGCTGAGCAGCTTTACAACAAGTTCTCAAAGTATGAGTTTTCATTTGAGTCTATAGAATTATTAGGTCTTGTGATGTCTAGTGCTGGTATTAGTGTTGATCTTTGTAAGGTAGCCTCAGTTCATGATTGGCCTTGACCTACTACTCCTACAGAGATTCGTAGTTCTGTTGGTATAGATAGGTACTATCACCCGTTTGTTCAATGTTTTTCATCCATTTCAGTTCCTTTTAATAGATTGACACAAAAAAATGTTCCCTCCTAGTGATCAGTTGAGTGTGAGTCTAGATTTCTTAGGCTTGAGGAGTTGTTTACTACCATCCCAGTACTTTCCTTGAAAGTTAAGAGTCCTTTTTATACGGTTTATTATGATGCTTCTAGTGTTGGCTTGGGTTGTGTTGTGATGTAGTAGATTCAGATAATTGCTTATTCTTTGAGGTAGCTGGAGGATCACGATCTTAACTACCCTACCCATGACTTGGAGTTAGAGGTGGTAGTTTTTGCACTTAAGATATGGAGGCACTACTTATATGGCATCGATTGTGAGATATATGTTGATCACTGCAGTTTGTAGTATATCTTGATTCAAACTGAGATTAACTGCAAGAAGAAAAGTTGGGTTGAGCTCCTGAAGGACAATGACCTGAGTATTTTATATCATCTGGGTAGGGCTAATGTGGTGCAGACTCCTTGAGCTGGAAAGAGGTCAATATGGGTATCCTAGCTTCTATATCAATTTTTTAGAGACCAACGGCTTTGGAAATCCTATCTTGGCTAATAGGTTAGTTAGGTTAGATATTTCTGCTCAAGAGAGGGTTGTTGGACTTGTTGAGGCTAGGTCTGCATTATTTGATTAGATTTGACAGTGCCATTATGAAGATGCCTGGTTTGGTTCAAATTCGAGAGCAGTCCTTGAAGGGTGGCTTTAGATTAAACTATAGTAGAATCTGATTGTGTATTATCAATTCATGGTCGTCTTAGTGTTCCTCAAGTTGGTGGTTTTATACAGTTTTTTTGCGTGAGGACCATTTCTCCAGATATCCTATCCACCCAAGTGCTTCTAGGATGTATCGTGATTTATGTCAGTATTATTGGTGGCAGGGTATGAGGAGAGATATTACAACTTTTGTGTATCGATGCCTAAACCGTCAGTAGGTGAAATTCGACCACCAAAGACTTTTTTTTGAGATGTAGAGGCTCCCTATTCCTAAGTGGAATTGGAAGCATATCACTATGGACTTTGTTTTAGGCCTTCCTCACACTTTTAGAGGTCATGATTGCATTTGGGTCATCATAGATCGATTGACCAAATCAGCTTATTTTTTATCGAGGGTGCTGAGAGGCTAGATTAGTTGTATGTTCATGAGGTGGTTAGGATCCATAGGATACCAGTTTCCATCATATTGGATAGGGGCACCCAGTTTACATCTCTGTTTTGGAGGACAGTGCAAAAGGAGATGGGATGGAGGTTGCCTTGAGCACAACATTCCATCCACAGACCGATGGGCAACCCAAGTGGACTACTCAGGTACTTCAAGGCATGTTGTGGGCTTGTACATTTGATTTTGGAGGTATTTAGGAATGAAAATTGGCATAGGTTGAGTTTTAGTATAATAACAATTATCACTCCAACATTCGTATGGCACCATTTGAGGCTTTGTATGGTAGGCATTATAGATCACCTATTTGTTGGTTCTCTGATAGAGAGACTCAACCTCAAAGTTCAGATTGGCTCATAATACTATTGATAGTGTCATATTGATCTAGTATAGGCTTCGAAAAACACAGAGTAAGTAGAAATCCTACACGTATTATAGGATTCAACACTTAGAGTTCAGTGAAAGAGATATGGTCTTTCTGCGTATGAGATTTATGAGGTTTGGTAGGTAGTGTAAGATTATTCCCTAGGTTCATTATGATTTATAAGATCACAGAGAGAGTTGTATTTTTTGCCTATAAACTTGCATTACCTCCATAGTTAGAAGTTGTGCACACCGTATATCATGTCTATGCTTCGTTGGTATGTATCACCCCATCCTATGTGCTTCGTTGAGAGTCTATTCAGTTGGATGACCGTCTGACCTATGTTGAGGATCCTAAACCATTATTGATAGAGATGTAAGGTGAGTCAAATCTGGGGAGATTTTGGTAATGAAGGTTTGTTAGGCACATCAACCTGTCAAAGAAGCTACCTGGGAGACAGAGCATGATATGCGGGTTTTTTGTTGTAGATGTTGTAATGACCTACACGGTCAATTACTTGCCTTTTTATTTTTTCTTTGTTTAGAGCCTTCTATTATCTTCCCCCAATAATATATAACTTACTGGGATCTAGTTTGCTTCTTAGCAGTTATGCTGCATGTTATCTCAATTTCCCAGTTTTGAAGGCTCAACCTTGATATAGTAGAACTTGAGTGTGAATTCTTAGTAAATAAGCTCAAAATTAGATTCTTATAGTTCCGTTAGCTCAAGAATACCGACTTTGGTCTAGTTGGACCCTCAGTTCAAGTTTGGGGATTTTGTTTGAGTTTGAGCTATTTTGAGAAAATTTAGTGCAATCAGAGTTCTATTTTGATCTTGGGATGGATTTTGGTGGTCAGAGCTTCTAATCAAAATTCTGGTGCTTCCATCAGCTTCAGAATATCAAATTTGGGTTGGTAGGATTTTTGTCATGCTTTTTGAGGTGTCTGGGCTCATTTTGAAGGTCAGTTTGGAAAGTTTAAATGTTGTTGGTTTTGGTTCAGTTGGTATAGGGGTACTTTTTTCTTAAAACAACCTCATATGATCGTTTGTTTGACTCTATTGAGTCTAGAATAGCATTTTCACATATTCTTTATATTTGGTTTGTCAAAATCCATGTCCAATTCTATTGCGAGCCCTCATCGGAGTTTTTGAAACTATTGAAAAATAGTTGTTTTGCTGTAAAAGTTTCAGGCCCTATGCCTTTATTTCAATCATGGGGTCTTGGTCCCAATTACGGATGTTTGGGGTTTAGTTCATCATGATCAAGTGGTTGGTGGTCACGATCACGATGTGTTGGGGTCTCAGAGGAGCATAATCAACTGGACCTTGGCTGCATCGCTTAGCGCAAGGAAGTTGTACATCGTGATCACGATGCCTTAGCCGCAATGTGTAGTGTGATAACCTTGAGGGCCGCAATCGTGTGGCTTGACTGCAATCGCAGGCCCTGTGTCTATCTATGTATGCCATTTTTCCAGCTTATTTCTTCCGTTTCCATACTCTAAGTTTCACCACATAAATATATTTCTTTGATCAATTATTGTGTTTTCTCAAGGGGAATTGATGGGATATTGTTGGTGGATTGTATTGTTAGCATTTTCTATTGTTTCGAGGTTTATTTTCATGCCTTTTTCCACATTTCAACTCTTTAAATAATTCTTTCTTCTTAGATAATTTTTCATGGCTGTTTGGTGACCCGTTTAGGATCCGTTTTAGCTCAAATTTGAACCAAAAGTTCCCTGAGCTAAAGCCTACCTCTCGGTATTTTTTATTTTATTTTCTTAGGTTGGGGGGCCCATGGTCCATTTTTGAGGCCTAATTTCTTACCTAAATTGCACTTGACAATATAGGTATCATCCTTCACCTCTTGAATGCGAAATATTTTTTGATAATTTCAAGTCTTCTTAGGCATTATGGTGCAGTTCGAGATTTCTTCGTGCTTTATGAGGTTTTTAGATGGCGTCCAGGTAGGCTAGGCTTACTTATTGTCACGACCCAATTTCTCGAATCATGATGGCACCTACTATACCACCAGTAGGAGAACCAAACCCCGTAGTCTGTAGCCGAAGCGGAGG
>JBDJHY010283784.1:0-10167 GCA_039654485.1 Withania somnifera
TAGAGAAATCGAGAGAAATATTGAGTGAAATGAACTGAAAAATCAAGGAGGTGGTTTATATACTACCAGGATGCAACTCATCGAGATCGCATGGCATTTAGGTTGCGATCGCACAAAGAAATAATTTTGGGCATCCGATCACGTGGGAAAGGGTCATAATTGCATAGAAGGAATAAAAGGGATGGCATCACAATCACGCAGAAGGGAGAAAATAAAAAGGCATCACGATCACGCAAGTAAGCTTTGTCATCTTGCAGAATGGAGGAAAAGGGAGGCATCACGATCCTTCAAGGAAACCCTGCGATCGTGATGTAGAGAGGAAAATCAGTGCTTTGTTATCATATAGGAAATCTCCATGGTCCCGATGAACATAATAGCCTACACCATATACAGGTTTTGACAGCAAAACAGCTAAGAAGAAAAAGTTTCCGAACAATACTCTGAATCATTCAGAGTCCTAACTATGCAAATGCACTTTGTATACATACTCGAGACGACATGCCAAACTCAATGAAGTCGAAATCAGGATACAAGGTCATTTTGAGAAAATGTTGACTAAGTCAATGCTTAGGGCTAAGAGCCTAAAAACTCCAACCAACACCCATAAAATGCAATTGCAACACTGGGAAGCAAACCAACACCTGCACTAGCCTAAAATCACCCTTACAAAGCTGATGGAAATGTCAGAATTCCATTCTGACACTTCGATCACCATGCACTAACTCCAGGACAATTCTTATATAAAAATGAATGAATTTCCAAAAATAGCTCAAACTCAAAATAAAGATTTCAAAACACGAACTAAAGGCCCCACTAGACCGAAGTCAGCATCTCAGAGATAATAGAATTGTCAGAATTAAATCTCAAGTTCATTTAAAAGGAAAGTTGACTAAAGCCAATGAGTACCTAAGTTTAGACTCTAAAATAGGCAATGTGAGATATATCTCAACAAAACCTCCAAGGAGCCGAACTATTGGTCCCAGCAGGTGATAAATGACCTGGAGCCGCTACTAAACAGTTCTAGAACACAAGATAACGCTTAAAAAAGTAAATAACCATAATAGTCACTAAAACATCCACTACTAAAAAGGAATTTCGTCCTCTAAATCCAAACAAAGTGGAGCGGAGGAAAAAGAAAACCCCAACCAATTGGGAAAAAACCTCACGCAGGCACTCACGACAGTTTTATTAACTAGAAATTAGGCGAACAAACTAACCACTAACCAACAGAAGGTCAAATTCAAATTTCTTTAGCCAAGCACCCTGGAAGGACCATAACTCTCTCAATATTAAAACCCAAATCGAATTTAACCACTACCTTGCTGAATACCCTGAAACTTATCAACACAACACTATTGGGAGACGAAACTGAGGGATCCATACAAAGAGGACTTAAGAACAAACTCAATCTATAAGTTCCCAAATATAAACTATCCTCACAACTTTTCATCAACCCAATAACTAGCCTAGTCACTCCACTCCAAGAAACATTGTCGACTATCTACCACGCCTCCATAATCCAACTCGAGCTGCATAATTTAAATACCTAGGAACACTCACTATGCTATCATATCTGAAAGGCTCCAAAGTGATCCAAAATACTCTAAACCCTACTTGAACCTGCTACTAGACTTCTGATCACTGGACTAGATGAGTATACTAAATTGATACCATAACAATTGATACCTATGAACCACCGAATCGACTCTTGCAAGCAATACCAATATGCTCAAGTTGCGAGAAAGATACCTTAATAGAAGTAATATCTAGAAAAATCAACATGACAAACCACGAAGAAACCAAACTTTTAACTATTAGATCCCTTTAAGTGGCCTGCAAATATCTTCAGCATATGTAACTCCATTACTAACTCACATCACACTAAAGCAATCCACCAAACTACGGTTATACATGCACAACATGGTAGAACTCAAAAGATGTGATTTTGTGCAACGCTCAACAATACATCCCTCGCTGTACCAAGCCGTCGAACACAATCCTCGAACCTTTTGAAAAATTGCAACCCCGGTCTACATCTAGTTGAAAAAAAATCCATAACGACTATCCTGGGACAACCTGATCACAATCAAATGAAGCTCAAACACAACACCCATCCTAGCCTTTGCCGAAATGCTCCTACAACTAAGCCAACATGTCAACCCTAACCTTTCACCACTCAAATCTCAAAAAAACACTTAAATAACCTTTATAATGGACAAGACCAAGTTCCTTTATACACAAACACACCCATGGTTCTAACACACTGTGCAACCCCATCCTTGAGATGCTGTCTAAGCATCTTACAACACAATATCGCTCAACTCAAAAACCCATGAGACCAACTTTATTCGTTATGTAATGATGAAATCATCCCGACCCAAAAAAGACTCTATCTTTCTCAACTAATAAGGAATAACTCCCATGTGATCCTAGTTAATCTCTTCATACACAAGAATATAGAAATATCCCATACCAAAATCATTACCTTACCTGAACTAGGGTAACCCTATTGAAATAAGTATTGGCTATCTATACTAACGATAAGTATCCATAATACATTGAATCAAACCATAACTAAACTACGGACTCAATTTCCCCTGGCCCCAAGCTAAGCATAGCCCTGCTATGATCCGAATATGCAATAATCCATACAGGTCAAACTTCTACAATGGTCAATTATAATGGGTAACCAAGGACCTAATCTTACAACAAACCATCCACAAGTCGACCTGCTGCCACAATGCATAATGTGCCAAAGCCAACCGCTGGAAAGAGACGCCTATCCAAAAATGCATACATCTAAAATCTTGTGCAAAAGAACCCCTTATCTATAAATTAACAAATACAAAGCACCAACACAAAATACAACTATCTCTGAAAGAAAAAGGGCAAAATGAGTCACCTGCAGATTGTAGAATCGACAAAACGTACTAGGCTACAGATGTGCTACAAAACCATTCAAGCATAATCACACCCAATGCACCCCCTTTCACTACTGACTACAGACTTCCATTCAAGAACCCACAAGCCAGAAATTCACTATGAACTTTACACCCACCGAATCAAGGCTAACTAGATTCCATTTAACCTCAATACTAATGTGCAGTCTAACTCAAAAATCACACTTCTAATTAACTACTAAAACTAAAGGACTTGTCTACAAGGCAAGCATACCAATATACTTACTATTGAATCTCAACAGATACACTTCATAACGCATGACTTCTCAACCATAGAACTTGGTGGAAACTGATCTAACTTCCAAAAATGAATAGGAAAGGAATTGAGAAGCCCCCAAATCAATAGAAAATAACAACTCATGCTTGTGTAGGTGGCCAAGTGGTTCAATCAACACAACAACTACATCACAAACTACAACACAACACACAGACATTAAAACAGCCAGAAAGCACTCCCTTTAATGGCGTAGATGATTCCTAGCTATGTATAGTAGCATGGAAATTACATTCCCATCCATAGAGAGAAAGATGTTCCCAATTGGTTGCTAAGACCCATCTATGTAACCAAGGATCTTCCAGGCCCAGATAAGGTATCAGTCTTGGTACGACTATTGAGAATTGCATAGAGAACAAGGGGACTACCTTTCTACGCCTGGAGATGTAATACTGCTATCCATGAAATAACCCAAATACAAATGAATCTTCTCAACTAAGAAAATTTGAGTCTAATATAAACCCAACTCGGTCTAGCCTCAAAATCCACTACTAAAACTCAACTATAAAGAAATAAGAAATAGTTATCAATCCATGGATCATTAGCCAATAACAAAATATACGGGAAAATAAAATAGTAGATAGGCAAGAAGAATCACCAAAGCCAAAGAATCACCAAGGCCCAAGAGTTCCCATAATCTAATCAAATAAGAGCTGGCCGAGAAAACCATTAGGTGAAGCCAAACCTGTGATCGCTGCCTCTACTTGTGCTATAGTTGAAGTAAAAATGGGAGTAGCCTGACCACGACTAACTAGACACTGACCCCAACCACCTATCTCACCATATTGAGCACCACCTCGGTCATCCATCCTATTATGGGTAACACATCTAATCGGTGAGAACACTAACTTAGAAGAGCCCTAAACTGCTTGAATTGAGTGTAAAAGAGAAGATATGATCATAGATACATTAAATTACCCAAATCCCATAACCTAGTATAAATAGTACAAGAGATAGTACCATAACAGACAAATAATAGGCAAAAAAGTAATATATACAAGATGTCTTTGGATAGACAATAGTAACAGAAGGAAAAAGATGAGATGATGATAAACTCCGATCGCTAAGAGCTCATCCCACATCTTTGGATAGTCCACTACCTGTGCACAAAAATTATGTATAAATGATGTTGTTTCATATTAATATCAACAGTATAAAATATACAGAAATGTAGTATGAGTACCAAGCAACGAGTAATAGTAGGCACCTTCAATGACCCTTATATTCATTTAGGTTTTTTATGTGTTATCATGACTTTTAGAGCTTTCTAGTATTCGCCCAGGTCAGTTATGACCTGTTGGAACTGGTAGTTTGGCTTCCTAGCAGTTCAGTTGAGATTTATCTCACTTTGCCTATTTTAGAGCCTAAAAAAGGTACTCAATGACTTTAATAGACATTCCTTTAAAATGATCTCGAAATTGAATTCGTACAGTTTGGTTAGCTCCTGAATGCCAATATTAGAAAAGTAAGAGTGTTACTGTACTTCTCAGAGTTTCAAGTGTTGTTTGAGCACCTTGGTGGCTTGATGTGATTTTGGATTAATTTAGTTCGGGGGTCCTTTTCTCTCAAATGATTTCTATTGGTTGTTTGTTGATTCTGTTGAGTCCAGAGTATGTTGTTCACTCAAAATCCATATTTGGTTTGTTATTGTTGGACTCTGTTTTAATACCGTGCCTTCATTTGGAAATTCTACAATTGTAGAGTTTTCTGCAATTTTAGGTACTCAGCGTTATCGAGCTCATACTGTGTGACCACAACAAAGTATTTTCTTTCTTATTTAGTGCAATCGCGTCCTAGTTATGCAATCACAACTATTGCTAATCTTTTCTCCTTTAGCGCGATCAAAGTCTTATTGTACAATTACAGTAATTTCCTTTTTTCCCTCTTTAGCGCAATCACACTCTCTTAGCGCGATTGCACCATTCTAGGTTTCCTTTATTTAGTACATTCATGGTGCATTAGTGTAATCTCACCTCATCGCAATCTATTATAAAATAGAAGCTCCTTGTTATTTTATTCATTTGCACCACTTTTTCTTACTCCTTCCTTTTTCTAGACGAAAATTCTCCTAAGCCTTTATCAATCACTGAAGGGGGAGTTCTTCAGAAGTTTTACCTTGTTTACCCACCGTTAGTAAGTGCGTTTTCTCTTCCCATTCTTTCCCTAATTCGTGCTCTGTGTAATACGATGCCTGTGACCTAGTACTAGCCTTATGATGGCTGTAGGGTGACTCTGTAAGTAGTAGAACGCTTATGCATAGGTTGTATTTTGGGTTTCGCCCTAGGTTTTAGGCTAGTGTATTGTACTTATAGTTGTATCTTAGTCTAGCTTATGGAGGGCATTGGTTAGTTGTAGTTATTAATTGTGTTGTTGCATTCATACTGTGAGTGAGCTGTGGGCTCTGTTCTAAGAGTGCATTTGAGTTGTGGCCCGTATCACCATTCACTATTTTAATTATAGAGTCAAGGAGGCTGGTTTCTTATAATAATAATGAAAATGGTATAAATTGTAAAAAAATCAAAATTTCTGATAATAATATAAGTTAATGGACCTTTTACCCATTTTAGACTCGGTTGTGTGCCGAGCACCCGGTACTACTCTTTTCCTTATTTTATACCAGGCTTTAAACTTAGCACCGGGGGTACTATTATTTGACTACTTTGTTGGGACTTGAGTCTGACTCTATTCGGTAGTGCGTACAGCTGCTAGTACTTGAGTTCGTCTTGTACGGAAGTAAGTACATCTTTTCTATACTTGTCAAGCCTATTGAATAAAAACTATAAGGATATTGTTATATCATGGACTTTGGTGATACTATTATATTATGGTGTGTGGAACACTGAGTTTTCAAGATTACTGCACGATAAGATTATTTCTCTGAGGCATTGGTTGCTTGAATATAAGACTCTATGGTTTGGGATGTGAAATCGTGGTGGTGTCAGAGTTTGTGTGTGGTGAGCGTACCTACATAGACCTTGCCTCTGGTTTATAATGGCCGGAGGAGGGGTATAGGACGAAGCACGGATATACAGGGTTTAGCCCTTCCATGGGTCCTTCCTGCTGGGCCTACAGGTAGCGGAGGAGGAACGTACACAGGAACTGTGACATTGTGTGGCTACTTTAGTTTTCTGTACTTGTTTGCTTTAGTATACCCCTGGTTGTATGGGAGGCCTATGGGTGAATGTGTTTTCTGTGTACGTTTCCATTCTTATAGCGGATCTGGAAGTGTTAAATTTACTTACTATAATTACTACTTAACTAGTTTTAGACTTTACTGTCGAATCTTTCTTGCTATATGACATACTTTTGTGTGGTGCTATTTGTTTATATATGGGATCTTGAGGTTACTGGTGTACTGTCCGTGTCCTTTTATCGCCCATGCTTCCTATTCTTTTGCTAGTACTGTTATTATTTCTATATGACTTCAAGGACTCTGGGTATGTTCTTTCCTTCTTACCCGAGATCTTGTTCTGTGCCTTAGATTGCGATGCCATGCTCTATTTTTCTTCCTTGCTTCTTAACTAAGTAGCTATCTTTTGTGTTATATAATTTGCTTATGTGACCTTACTTTCTTATATTCTTATTATTATTGCTTTTTTGTTTGTGATATGTCTAGTGGGCCCTCGAAGCCTACTTGATAATGGTTTCTTCAATGACTCATACTCATATTGTACTTGTGTTCCCCTGGTGTAGATTTGAGTACTAGCGCCTGACCTTGATTTGCATGTTGCCGTTTGTGCTTCCTTGCTGTTGACTTCAGAGATACAGGGTGGTCTTTGGCGTCTAGCTGTCCTTGCTCTCTTCATCTTGTATTTTGTTTCTTTTGTACATTCAAAGATAGACTTGTAGTATACACCTTGTACTTTTACTCTGTACTTAGTGGCTTTGCATTTATATATACTGATACCAGGTTTTGAGAATTTTATTGGTTCTGTTGTATTTTCCCACTATTTTGGTTATATCTCCTTTCTTTATACCTTGTTTATTGATACTTGTGCATTTTTCTATTCGTATTAGCCTTATGCTTCAGGCTATAAGGTTATTTCTAGGTGCCATCATTATCTGGGAAATTAAGTCATAACAGCACCATAGGTTGATTGGACACATATAAGATATAAAAGAAATAATAAGCAGAGACAGAAAGAACAATCTATAGAGAATGTAACAAATGTCAAGAATAGATAAGACTACCTATAACAAAATAAGAAGCAAAATGAGTATGAGTAAATGGTGCTTGCTACCACAAGTAATAAAGCATCTTAGATGAAAGTACTAAGAACATACTCGAGCCTTTACATAAAATAATAAAAAGTAAGAGGAAGGGTGGTATACCGATACCTTCAACAATGGTAAGGGAAAGAGTTAAACTACACATATATAAGTAGCTAAAAGAACCCACAATGTATAACAAAGATCACAATAAACTACAAGGTATCTATAAATAGTGCATAAGTAAACAAATAATCTACCTATAACCTCACTAGCCTCTATAAGACCAGGAGGTACAATGTTAAGACAAACCCAATATCCCCCATAAGCATGGAGGGTATAACCAAACAACAAGGGTAGAACAAGAATTTGATATGAATGATGCAAGGTGATATTGTATGCTCTTCCTCCGGTACTCATAGCTCATAAAGGTAGTACCCATGGGAGTCCTGGACTGGATACCTCTTATCTACTTTAAATCCCTTCTACACCTACAACTCAAATAAGAAGGACCATAGAGGTTTGCGACTATATACACTAACGATGTCTCCAGTACCAATTTCCCGAACTCTTTCTAGGGAAAAAATCAACAAAGTGTAATTACCTCATGCACAACCTCATAATGCAATATCAATAACTATCCCAAGAACTAAGTCGGGGAATGAGAATGAAAAGATAGGGGTAAATAGTACAACCTATAAAACCTAGCCCAAGGAATATCTATCACTATTACATCAAATTACACCTAATCTAAAGTTTAGTAGGTCGTAACCTGCATGACATCCAAATTCTAGCTCGTGAACACAATGTCACGACTTGAACAGCTCCAAAAAATGTTGCAACAAAGATCCCACTAACAAAATAAAACTCTACATGTCAAAAGAAAGAAAATGATACCCATATTTCTAGAATCCCATATGGGTCAGAATCCAAATAAAAATGGGCTCGTTAGTCCCAAAATACAAAATAATGTTACCAAAAATTCATGAAAAATAAGAAATTATAGAGCTTAAAATTATACTCAATCAGCCCAAAAAGAGAGGAGATGACTAAGGAATAAATTAAGAATTTGAGGAGAAATTTCAAGAACTTAACTCCATAAACATACCAATTTTTGACAAGGGAATGATCACATATATGAAAATGAGTTTCCCTGGCTCAACAATAATAATACCCACAAGAATAAAGTTTCAAGAACCTAACAATGGTGAAAAAGTTGGAGAATAAACCTAAAAATTTAAGGAAGAAATATTTATACTTCCAGGTGTAGTACTATGCAATTGCATCCAAAAGGATCACGATCGCGACACCTAGGAAATTATACCTTCGCAATCATATGGTGCATATCTGCAATTCTAGAGAGGAGGGAAGAAGTACTCTGTGATCACATGGTATAGTTCCATGGCCATGATGTAAGGAGATAGACCTCTATGATTGCATGGCACAGTGTTGGGATCGAGAAGAGGATCATAGTAGTGTACTAGCAGCTGTGCACAATCTAAAAAACCAACTCCCATCAATGACTTAGATTGGGTTTGAAAATCGATGAACGTAAATTGGATATGATTATAGGATGGAAATGACATTTAAGACTCAATGGAATCAACAAAATGACTGTACGAGGTTATTTCGTGTAAATATTGAGCAAAGACCACTCTAGGATAAAATAGTTAGAAATCCCATCGAGCGCAAAAGATCGGCTACTTTGAAACTAAACCAACAAACTAACTAACCCAAACTCAATATTCAAAGTTGATGGAACTGTCAGATTTATAATTTCACACTGTAATTATTAAAAGTTGACAAAATTAAAACTTTTAAATTCAAATAGGTTGTTATCTCGTCTAATGCGATAACCCCAAAGGAAGCCCAAGACAAGGATCCACCTAGACCAAAATCCATGTTTTAGAGCTTTGGAAGTAACAAAATTTAGTTTCAAGTGTGTCTTCATAGAATATTGACTAAAGTCAATAATTACCTAAGCTAAGTCTCTAAAAAAGGGAACCATGTATAAAATCCAACTAAAACACTGCCTCAAATTAAGCTGTCTATAACTCAGAATGTACTAAAGAGTATGGTGGTTGGTGAAAATCTCATAATGCTCACCATATAAATAGTGCCTCCAGATCTTGAGCACAAAGACTACTGCCCCAACTCTAAGTCATGAGTAGGGTAGTTGCACTCGTAAACCTTTAGTTGCCTCAAATAATAAGCTATACCTCAACCCCACTGCAGTAACAGATAACCCATACCAACACATAAAGCATCACAATATACAAAAAAAACTCTGATGCTCAATTAGTAAAGTAAACACTAGAGCTAAAGTTAATAAGTCCTTGGGCTTTAGAAAGATCACCTCACACTCATTAAACCACCGACTGGGACATCTTTCTTGGTCAATCTATTCAATGGTGCTACAATAAATGAGAATCCCTCAACAAATTGACTATAGTAACTTACTAACCTAATGAAACTATGAACCTCAGTAGGAGTAGCCATTCTAGGACAATCGCGCACTACCTAAATCTTTG
The DNA here is from genome assembly GCA_039654485.1 of Withania somnifera. Classification (NCBI taxonomy): domain Eukaryota; kingdom Viridiplantae; phylum Streptophyta; class Magnoliopsida; order Solanales; family Solanaceae; genus Withania; species Withania somnifera. The sequence continues at coordinate 9,975 of JBDJHY010283784.1, forward strand.
ATGGGTCCGTCATAATCCCATCCTTATACAAAACATATTCTAGGAATGCTATAGATGCAAGCCAAAACTCACAATTTGAGAAAATGGCATAAAATCGTCATTCTATCAAAGTCTAAAGCACAATCCTCAAATGTTGATTATGCTCCTTCCTACTCTATGAGTACAACAAGCTGTCATTAATGAACACTATCAT
>JBDJHY010283794.1:0-10166 GCA_039654485.1 Withania somnifera
TGGAAAAGTTTTCCATTACTAAACAGGCCCTTAGATTTTTATCACTTGTGTTGCTTCTCATGGTTCTGGCTATTAAAAAAATAGATGGAGAAGTGATGGTGACGTGGGTAACAGGTGGATATTGACTTCTTTGTGTCCGGCTACCTTTTTTTATTTTTTATATTATGCTTATTTTTTTACTTTCTTGTCTTCATTAAATTTTAAATGAAGAGTTCTTTCAGTCCAAAATGGAGTAAACTTTTGAAGGAAAGTAAGTATTTAATCGTTTGGCCCTCTATCATAGGTGTCGGGGGAGGAAATGCTGAAATTTTCTTTCTCCATGACCTCTGGGATGTTATATGCACACACATGTATATTTCCTCTAGTTCGATGAATGTGTGATTACCTCAAAACTAAGAGTGGGTATCTGTATAATAATTGACAGTAGAAAATAGCCAGATACTGGTGCCAGATATATAAAGTTAGGATATGCAGAGTGCTGGAAATTTTATGCTTTGAGGGTCATCCTTGTAACCCAGAATTGCCAATATATCTCATCGTACTCCATTTTCAAGTGTCTTCTTTGCCTTCAAAATAATTTATCCTGAAATATAGATATAGGTTGTTGGAGAGACGTGTTACATTGTCCATCTAATTGTTGAGTTTTCTATCCTAAAATAATAAAAATTTGTGTAGCCTGATTTCAAAGCAATCAAAAAGAGGATTGAAGATCTTATCACTCGGGATTACTTGGAAAGAGACAAAGAGAACCCAAACTTGTTCAGGTACCTGGCCTGAGGCAACAAGCTGATACCTTGATGATATTGACTTATCTTGGCACCACATTGAAGTGAGTACAGCTGGATTTGATTGTTAGTTAAGGACAATACGTTTTTTTTTTTTTACCTTGCCTGAGTTGGCCATTGTGCAGTTATTAGTATATCACCACCTTTTTTCAGAAGTTGGTGGCACTTGATTACCTTGCCGTATATGTTTCAGCCGTGCACTTTTTCCTCTGATATCCCTGATTGTCACTTAAATGCCACGTCCTTGTGTAAATCTTATGCTTTGGTGTTTCTATATGTCTGTGCAATACTCTACCCCTGGATTATAAATGGTTTAATGTGGATAATAAATCTTAACCTGTTCATGTCTGCGTGTAGTATCCTTTTGAACAGAAGGTCATAATTTTTTCAACTTGCCGGGTGTCTATGCTGTGATAACCAGATGAATGTGTATCTATTCAATGTTAAAGCATATATTGTTTCTTACTCTAAGCCTCTACCTAAAATATAAGTACACCTGTTTATCCCCAGAGCAAGCACATTTGCGTTTGAAATTTGTGTATGCAATTTACTCTTGGAGCTGATTAAAGATCGATCTCCTCAACCTCCCCAGATTCACTCTTACTGATGGTCAAGTTTCTCTGCTGTGGGCTCTTTATTCTATTCAGATCTGTTTCATTTTATAGAAGGGAGGCTTCCAAATAAAAAGTAAATTCTTTTTGGAGCCGGCAGTAAATAAGTGCTATATAAAAAAGGAACACAACCAACGAGTCTTTTCTTCCCTCTCCCCCTTAATGTTGTTCACTAATTGATTTTCTAGCAAAATTTGGGCATACGTTGGAGGCAGATACTGTGGAACTAAAAATCTGTTAATAGCTTACAAAATGAATTCAAGAAAAGAGTCTTGTTCATATATCTTATACGTAAGAATGAAGATTTTGTGAAAGGCCATAAAATTAAAGAAAATTTTGTGAAAGGCCATAATTTAAAGAAGAAATAAATTACGAGTGACCTGAAAAGCCATTTCTCGAGAATTCAATCAATCAACTCTTATAGTATCAAATCTTCTTGTTTTCTTTTTATCAATAATAATGGGCTAAGGTTTTATCTGCCTCGAACGTTTTATGAATCTGACATGACCAACCAAAAAACAAAAAGAAACTAAAAAGATAAGAGCATCATAGGAAAAAAGTCTAGTTGTTTTTTTTTGTGAATTTGGGTGCGTTCATTAACAAAAACTTATTTTCAGTTTTTCATTTCTAATTTTCTAAATTTTTCTACTTTCAAGAAAATTATGAAAAATTCAGAAAATACGTTTAAAAATATACAATTTTCTAGTTTAGAATAATGCAAAATTTTTAATGAAAATTTTTGGAAAAGTAGTTTTAGAAGTTTTTCAAATTTATTATAATTTTAGAAAACAGGATTTTTTATTTTTCTTGGAAAAAAAATGAATTTTGAACATGTTTTTTATATTTTCAATTTTCTTAAAATATTTTTAAAAAAAAGTGAAATAATTTTTTATTAATAAACGCACCCTTAAGATTCTAGTGTTTGTATACACACTGATATCATTAAAAGAAGAAAACCTTTTGTGTGGGTTCAGTGTAGACCTTTTCATGTAAAAAATATTGTTTTGACTGATCACTTTCGAGTTTTTTGCCAAAATATTCCTCAAATTAAATCGTACCGTTGATTATCTCTTAAGTTTGTACATATTATTCCTAATAATTATTCGTCCTTTAAGTTTGTAAATTTGAGTACATCTATTGTTAACTAATATAAATCACCCACAGTTAAAACAAATTTCAGAATTATTTTCTTTTTTTTAATTTTTCACTTGGTGTCTTGTATTCTTATTAGAGTTGACAAAATTTGTTTGCTTGACACCTGAACTATTTTTAAACAATAAACTTGTCAATTCTCATCTTTCAAGTTAATAAAAACATTTTTTTTTTTTTTTGAATAATGATTTTACGTGTCAACAAGTGAATATTCATCGAGCTTCTGTGCAAATGCTAGACTAGAAGAAAGATAAGAATTGACTACTTGGTGGGGTGAAACAGAGCACGCATGGGGAAAAATTGTTTTAGAAAAATGGTTTGTAAGTTTTTAGTGATTTTAGCTGGACTGATATAAATATGAAACAATAGATGAGAAACAAAATAAGTGAATTGTTTTAGGAAAATGGTTAGTAAGTGACTTTAGTTGGACTCCAATATGAACAGAAAACAATAAATGCGAAACAAAAAGTGAATTTAATGTTAGTTTTAAATATGTTAGCTAGGATTATATGTGCTCAAATGTTGCAAATTTAAAGGACACAGGATGCTCAATTGTATTTGAGGAACTAATATGTACTTCAAGTTTAATGCTGAGGATTATAAAGATAAGAATTAATTGTGGTAAAAAATTGTATCCCTTTGGGCTTCTCTTGCAATATTAGAGGTCATTGGTCCATGCTAGTACGAGTTATATATTTTATTTTTTTAATTCTAATTTATGCAATACTGATGAAGTTTTGACTTTTGAGAGTAGATTAAATTTTTTGTGTGATTTTAAATATTATAAGTTATTAATTATTGTAATTCATAATATTTTTTATACAATTTTGAGATAATATATATTATTTTTTTGGTCCGAATTTATGTGGCACTGAAAAAATTTAAAATATCAATTAAATTCTTCATACATAATTTTTAGATATTTTAAATTATTAATTACTGTAACTTATACTTATCTTTTGTAAGACCTTTTCAATATATCAATATGTGATGTACACAAGTGAATATATATATAGCATCTGACCTACATTCCTGCATTTTCCAAAGTACAATAACAAAGCTAACACAAACTAGGAGATAAAAGACAAATTCCTAGTTGGACTAGAAATGCGTAAACAACATCCAACATGTATCTTTATCTTCTACATAATTTTTTAAGTAATTTATGTTACTCTCTCTGTTTGAATTTGTCATGTTGCATTGTTAGAATTTCTACGATCAAATAAGTTTTTTTATATTTTAAGTTGTTAATTATTGTAATTTATAGTATTTTTCACATTATGTTTAAATGATATGCATTATTCTTGATAAAATTTCGAGTGTTTTTTAAATATTCTAAGTTTTTTTAAATGATATATGTTACTTCTGTGGTTCAATTTACGTTTTCATCAATAAAAAATTCAAATGTCAAATAATTTTTTATGTCTTTAAAATATTTTCAATTGTTAATATTGTGATTTATATTACTTTTTACGTTATTTTTAAATAATATATATTACTTTCTGAGTCGCAATTTATGTGGCATCCGAAATATTTCGAGAGTCAATCAAATTTTTATATCATATTTCAAATATTTTAAGTTGTTGTTATTGTAATTAATAAATGTTACTTCATTGTCCTAATTTATGTTGTGCCAATAGAATTTTGCGAATCAATATAATTTTTAAAAAAATATTTTAAATTATTAATTATTATAGTTTATAGAGTTTTTTACATAATTTTTAATAAAAGAAATGTGCCTATACTTATAGGCACCTGCCTGTTTGAGCAGCTTCTATATACTAGACTAGATTAGACTAGAATATATGCAATTGAGTATTGTAATTTTTAAGCGTAAGAATGAAATTTGTTAAAAAGCAAGGACGGCAAATCATTTGGGAAAGTATATATACTTGAGTTTGGAAAATTAGTGTTGCAAATGGAATTAACTTTCAATAACACTCTACCTCAACTACTTAATTACATATCGAATTATAAAATAAAAGTTTAGTTTGTCATTTTGTTGGTGGTTACACAAAATGAAGCGCTAAGATTATGGAATTAAACACCTCAGATGTACAATATTTATTATGTGATCATACTGGCAGAGACAGCAGAATTCAGTTAATACTTATTCATAAAAGAAGTGAACTTCAAAGATTAATCAATCTTGGCTAAGCTTGGTTTGCTGTGGTCTTGGACAAACTGTAACTACATTTTTATTGTCAAATAAAGAGCTAGCCACTATATATTTTATGCAATTCGTCACTCGTCAGACCTATATATACTGTTTCCAGATCTCATCATATGGATGGATACCCTCAGCCATTGCCAGCTCCAAATAAGAATTGGGTCATTTCAATCATTGCCCCCACAACACTCCAATGTTGACTTGGACCACTCCATCATTCATCCCAACACTCTACTATATTAGTTATCCACTTTACTAAATTAGTAAAAAATACGTTAGTGCAACCTAAGCTCTTAACCTATATCTTGTGACAACAGAAAGGCGATAAAATTACGCATGCAATGGCCCAGTTGTGAGAAACTAGCATTAATGGCTATATCCATGTAATTAAAAGGATTGATGATAAATATATAATATATGCATAATTTTTTTGGCCGATGTGACTTTGTCCAACATACATTTACCTTTAATGCACTGCGATAAAAGTGATAGTTTTGTTCTACTTTCATCCATAATTAAGTTGTTTGTTTAAGAGGTGTTAGCTTTCACAACTACTCATGATTACAAACCCCAAGAGCACTGCAAGCATACAAAACATGGGACATGGTGAAAATGAGAAAGTCACTTTTCCACCGTAAAATAGCACTATCATTATCAATTTTAATCAAGAGATTTTATCCTAGGTGGTAGGCGCTTACTGCTTAGCATAAAAAAAATTAATCGCATCCGAATCCAGTTGCATGGTTTGATGAGACTTTCTCCTTACTCAAGACTCAAGAGAGAGGGACCAGTTTCTTGCCCTTGACATTTGACACACATGCATGCCGCCCATTAAAGTGAATACATTTAGGATTACATTCTACATACTCTATAACTTTGATGCCTTGTTAATACGCTAAGTATTAAGTTTTGATGGAGGACTACTGGTGGATCTGACTTAATTAGTTTGATCTGAGAAAGATGGGAGTTGCTGAATTGAAGACTAACATATCTGTGAAGAGCAGGTCTTTTCGTCCCACTTCTAGACCCCAATGGTACTTTACTTGCTTTCTCTCTTTTATTACTTACTCTTCCTAATTTATTTGGATAAATAAATTCTCAAAGAATCTAATTCTATTGGGTTTGTAACAAGGTGCATATATATGTTAAAGTTAAACATCACTAATATTTTTGCATATTTAGACTTTAATTTGGTCCAACATTAAGATCAAATATAAGATACAAAGGGTTTAACTTTAAGATTAGCCCTCAACCTTTGTAATGTAGTAATTTGACTAGTATTTCACACAATCACCCATGACTCATGTTGATCTGTTGAACCCATTGACCAAAGGCTGCATTCAATTCGGCCATGCTGATTGTTTTCTTGTTTCAACATAGTACAGTGTTAAAGGTATGGGAGACAGCTATAGCTATTTCAATAATTATCATCTTCAGATCTGGGCCGCCCATAAGCAAGTTGAGATGAGTCATACCATATTATTAGCTGTTACACTGCAATACACCTTATACCTAGGTATAAATATACGTCAGTTGGGCCTAACTCAACCTCAAAAGTTAGCTAAGGATTGTGCAGATCCATATAGCAAACAGCTTATCCATTCCCAACTAATTAAGACTTTTCATGCCCAGGTCCCAATTGGAGCATGGACCAGGAGCCCAAACGGGAAAGGACTTGGCTCTGATACTATGTAAAGACATAACACTTAGGTCTAACTCAATACCAAAAACTAGCTTGGGATGGGAGGATTTCCCAATAAGAAAACGACATGTCCATTCCAGACTTTTAACCACTCCAACAATACCAACACACACAACTTTGGAGTGCATGCATTTCAGAAGATTATATGCCACTTGTTACATTGAATCTTAAAGAGAGCACAAATGGTATTGTAGCTTAGTCTAACTTCTGTTGCCTCTCAAGCAGGGGCTGAGTTAGGTGATTCATCCAAATCTTTGGTTCGTCATGTGTCTACTTCTTTATATTTTGATTTGATTCCGTTGCTGCTCTCAAGTTTTGGCTTACCTTTAGTGCGTGCGCACAGATATTTTACATACTTTTAATCTCCCAGAATCTAGATAACTTTCAGATTCCAAATATTCCGGTCTTTTATTGTTGACATGTAAGCTGATTGTCTTCTTCTTCCTTATTATGACAATGTATGTTCTATTTCATGACTTCTCTTACAACTTTTCACCATTGACCAAATTTCCTGTGGCAGGCCAATTTCTGATGTTTCTAGTGATCTTACAATAGAAGTTGGAGCAGCGACTTTTTCTCTTCACAAGGTATGAATAATGTAGTAGCCTAAATTTGCTTCGCTCTTTTATTTTTGATCTGTTGATCCCTTCATAAGCTATTGAACTACTCAAGTCTAGCTAAAGCAGCAGTCATGCCAGTGAATGGTTAGTCTACAGACTACAGGTAGCTTAAAAATCACTATCCAATGTTTACTTGTATAAGTTGTCAAATCCACATAACGATCATCCTGTCTAGATGAAATCGAATTTTTGGGATACTGTCATAAAAGAAAAAACCAACAGAGAGTAGAGGATGCCATTATTTGCAGGCATTGAGTTTTTCTATAGGAAAATCCATACAAGAATGTAGGAAAACAAGGCAATTGGACGCATTTATAATGTGTTTAGACTCTTTTTGCAGTTTCCCCTGGTTTCTCGAAGTGGAAGATTTAGAAAGCTGCTGCTGGATGCAAAAGATTCAAAGATGCCGAGACTGAATATTTCTGGTCTTCCTGGTGGATCTGAAGCATTTGAACTCGCTGCGAAATTCTGTTATGGAGTGAACATTGAGATTACCATTACAAATGTTGCAATGCTAAGATGTGCAGCCAGTTTCCTGGAAATGACAGAAGACATCACCAATAAGAACCTGGAAATACGTACTGAGGTGTTCTTAAAGGATACAGTATTCCCAAGCATACCTAACTCAGTCTCTGTTCTTTACAGCTGTGAGAAACTACTACCAGTATCAGAAGAAGTCAACCTTGTTAGTAGGTTAATCAATGCTATTGCAAATAATGCTTGTAAAGAGCAACTTACATCTGGTCTTTTAAAACTGGAGCATAATTTCCCATCGAAACCCATTTAGAGCTTTGATATAGAAACAGCGGCAGACTGGTGGGGAAAATCACTGATTGTGCTGAATCTGGAATTGTTTCAGAGAGTTTTATCAGCATTTAAGACGAAGGGTCTGAAACAAGACATTATTAGTAGAATTTTAATTAACTATGCCCAAAATTCTCTTCAGGGGCTCATTATTAAGGATCCTCATTTAGTCAAAGGAAGTTTCTTGGATTTGGATTTACAAAAGAAGCAAAGGATCACTGTCGAAACAATAGTGAGCTTGTTACCAACACCATCAAGGAAAAGTGCAATCCCAATGGCCTTTCTTTCAAGTTTGTTAAAATCTGCAATAGTAGCATCAGCATCTACTTCTTGCAGATCTGATCTAGAGAGGCGGATTGGTCTTCAACTACATCAGGCGATTCTTGAAGATATTCTCATACCTGGAAATGGGAATGGTAACAACTACAGCCCTCTGTATGACATTGATTCAATCTTAAGAATCTTTTCATTTTTCTTAAATTTGGACGAGGATGATGCAGAAGATAACCAACTAAGAGATGAAAATGGAATGGTTTGTGACTTTGACAGCCCTGGATCTCCCAAACAAAGCTCAATTCTTAAGGTTTCAAAATTATTGGACAATTATCTGGCAGAAATTGCACTTGATTCAAATCTAATACCATCAAAGTATACAGCACTGGCGGAGTTACTTCCAGACCATGCCCGTCTAGTCGATGATGGGCTGTATCGAGCTGTAGATCTTTTCCTCAAGGTAACCTTTGGTATCATAATGGGCAATGTCCATTGCCTACCTACATGTGAAACTAACTTCTAATTGTTCCCTCTATATGCATACATGAATCAGGTTGCCACGTTTAATTTCTTATTTCACATGGTAATTATGTTTTTGAATGTTAAAGGGGCAGCCCGATCCACTAAGCTTCCGCTATGCGCGGGGTTCGGGGAAGCCCGACACAAGACTCCATTGTACGAAGCCTTACCTTATATTTCTGCCTAAGCCTATTTCCAAGGTTCGAACCCATAACTTATTTGGTAGCAACTTTATCAGTTACTTTAATATTACCCTTCTAATTATGTGTTACAGTATAAAAACTTTGATTGCAGATTCATCCAAACATGAAGGACTCTGAAAGGTATAGACTGTGCAAAACTATTGATTGCCAGAAATTAGCACAAGAAGGGTGCAGTCATGCTGCACAATATGAGCGCTTGCCAGTGCAAATGGCAGTTCAAGTGTTGTATTTCGAACAAATCAGACACAGAAATGCAATGAATGGGGGCCAATGGCAAAATCAGTTATTGTTTGGGTCAATGAACAGTCAGTTTCCTCATCGTTCGGGCAGTGGAGCAGCAAGTGGATGCATCTCTCCGAGAGAATATTATGCGTCAGTCAGGAGAGAAAATAGAGAATTGAAGCTTGAGGTTGCAAGAATGAGAATGGGGCTTACATACTTAGAAAAAGATCACGTAGGGGCTAGTAAAATCACATCCTGCCAATAAGTTATTCAAGTCATTCACCAAGAAATTGAGCAAGCACAACGCGATGTTCCACATAAAAGATCATACATTCAAAGCAATCATTAGTGGGCAAAGCAAGTTCAGAAAGTCGATTTTCCTAATTTCCACAGAAAAGGAATCATTCAGTTTCTTGATGCTGTGTACGTGTAAGTAAGAGTGTATAGTCCTTTTCTTAAATCTTCTTCTCCCTTTTTTTGGTTGCCATGTTTATATTTCATCCGTGATTTATATTTAAGATTAATACTTCAGCAGTTCTATGGTGTTATCTGAACTGAGAAATTTTATTTCACACGCTATATATATTTCTTTAATATCCGTTTAGCATACCTAAACTCAATTATTGGACATTTGAATTCAATTGAAATAGGTTAGCTATACTGAGTCTACTGATGTTCTCTATGCTTCTGGCTAGTGTCACTTAAGTTGATATAATTTTGTTGCCCTGATAAGGAAAATTAGTTTAATTTATTATGGAATGTGACTGAGGGAAGTTTTAGCAAGCATGATCACTCAGCTGACAGCTCCATGTTTACATATAGGAATCTTACTACTTCATTCCCTCCAAAAACAGAGAATAATTTTTCTAGGATTTGGGTAAGACTTTTTGAAAAATGACATAATGTCTGCTTGTACAGCTACATTTTTCTTTTGGTTAACTGGACTAGTTATCATGGGCGGAGCTACACTCGACAAAAGAGTGATCAGATTCACACCCTTCACTTGATTTTATAGGTTAAATGTTAGCTATTATAAGTGTATAGTTAATTTTGGACACCCTTAAAATAATGGAGAAGAAAATTTGCATATATAGTTGGATATATT
>JBDJHY010283805.1:0-10166 GCA_039654485.1 Withania somnifera
TCTGTCAAAGAGGGCCTAAAGATGTTTGTTGTCCTCTCTCTCCAATTTCCTTTACTACACATTAAGAAATATGTTTCAAACTCAATTCCTAAATAATTCACTCTTCATTATTTAGTGTCAAGTCTTGACATAGTTGGCTTCTTTATCAATAAGCTTTATGTTACTTTAATCATGCTTCTTCATTTATGTCATGGCCCAAAATATCAGGTCATGATGGCATCTACATCCCTTCTGTAACAAGCCTAACCCTACAGCTAGGAGCTACACGCAATGGACTATAAACTCTAAAAACAACAAATGCAGCAATGGAAAACATAAACAATACATAATTATGAAAGCCAACAGGGAATCATACAAACCTCGAATCCCAAAACCTGAGTCAGAGGCAGATGGAGCTACTATACAGAATACATCAAAAGATACAATATACAAATCTCCTATAAAATATAATACAATCTAGGGCCTGCTGTGGACTGAGTAAAGAAAGCTAGAGTCAAGGAAATCATGGTCGGCTCGGACGACAAACCTCACTATAATCTCCGCAATTGACTAGGTCTACTCCGCACGATCACAGCGTCGTTGATAACCCCTGCATGTATCTACACCACAAAAAGGTACAAAAGTACAACATGAGTACCAAACAAGGTACCCAGTAGACATCATCGGTCGACTGGGTTAAAATATAATGCGAGTTATAAAGCAAAGAAGTAAAATAGGTCAATAATAGTAAAGAAATAGTACAGGATGTAGTAAAACTAATACTAAGCAGAGGAGTACGATATTGAATGTACCAGCATAGAACTACATAAACTAAACATGATAGATACAGGCTACAGAGTCCAAAATTTGAAAAACCAAAATGAAGTAAAGAAACATACTTGTGCTCAAGCTTAGTCAAACTCCACTAACCATGATACCATATACGTATAAACCACGATAAGGATCGAATAGAAGGATACAACTAAATACGGAATAAAAGTAAACACAAAAAAACCTACCGGCATCCCATACCACTGGTAAGTATAAACAGCACAGCAAAACCTACCTAGTGCCCCATTCCGTCGGTAAGCACAAACAACACCACAAAACCCATTGTGAATCCCCTCTTAAGCTCGATGAGCACACACCATACCTAAAGAAATACACTGGGGCGTATGAAAGTAAAGTAGAACAGTGTCAACTCGAGCACACACCCTATGTCAGTGCCAATAATCAACATCAGACACCCCCCATCAGTGTCAATAACATCATCGGACACACACTCCCTGTCAGTGTCAATAACAACATCAAACACACACACCCTATCAGTGTCAATAACAACATCGGATACACACCCTCTTACGCGGGACCCCGAAATCGTACAATGAATATTAATAGAGAAATGAGGATAAACCTAAATAACCTAGCCCATACTGCTAGCCATATCACAAGCATAATAATATCAACCCAGTCTATAATGCACAAAGTAAACCTAGCCTATCTGGACGCTGGCGGAAATCCTTAAAGTACAAACACCGCAGATCCAAATCTCTAACACAGTCGATATTACCCGAAACTATATAAATTACAAGCCCAGGGATAAAAAATATGCATAATAATACCCATATTAAAATTAGCAACCCAGGTCGGGAAGCAGGCCCCATAGCCCCAAAAAACAAACTAAACATACCGGTGGGTATCCCTCAGCTTGGGGACTCGTAGTCCAACTATAAGCTCAAGAAGATAATGAATCGAATGGTATAACCAGGTCTAAAGTAATCACATAAAAATATTTTGGATAATTAAAAAAAGCAGAAATAACTATAATTACCTGAAAAACTAAGCACCGCGAACTCCCACGATCACCCTCGCAACTCCCCACAACTTCACATAGTTTAAAACACCTAAAACCAGCCCCAAAACCATAAACCTAAGATAAATAACAAAGTGCCAAAAGCTATAAATGAAAGGGGGTAATGCCCTATTTATAGGCAGCAGGGGGTCGTTTGGGCACCCTTTTGGCCATAGGCATAACCCCATTGGGTAGAACCCTACCAAGGTATCCCCTAGGTATAGGCGCGACCTCTCCAGGGTGACCTTTAGGCTGCTGGAGCAGTCTGTGATCTGCATCAACTAAGGAAATTGGGAAAACCTTTTTGGGGTCTAAAATAAGCATCCGGAGTCCAATTCCAATAAACCAAAAGTGTATTTAGGGTGGAAAACACACCACACACTCAACAGAATTGATGAAACAACCATCCGAGGCCATTTAAGTTAAAAAGGCCCCTAAAGTCAAAAGGATCAAAATGGAGCCTAAATAAGGACTTCCAAAAACCTACTCAAAACAAGCCCAGACACCCTGGGAAGAAAACCAATGGATCAACTAGCCTAAAATAGACATTCAGAAGCTTATGGAATTGAAGGAATCCCAATCCGATGCTCTGATCATTGAAAGATACTAATGCTCCAAAAGAAGGTTTACCCAAACTCAAAATGAAAAGCCAGGGCACGAACTTAAGGTCCATCTAGACCAAAGTCGGTGTTCCGGACCTAATGGAATTGTTGAAATTCAATTTTGAGTGCATTTACTACTAGTTTACTCTTAAGTTCCACTATTTCAAAATTGACACTTCAAAATAGGGAAATTGAGATAGAGAGCAAATGAGTCACCAGGGTACCGAGCTATTGGTCCTATCAAGTCATAACCGACCTGGGGAAATTACCAAAAAGCTCTAAGTATAGGAAAAGACTAAATGCAAGGAAATGACTGAGCGGGTCATTACATAGTGAGGAAAACAGAAAGGTAAAATTCAAAAATAAACCTAATAAACCATCCCAAAATCCAACTCACTACGCGCAAGCTTCTAAGTAGAATAATATATATATATATGATATACTATACAAGTCTCAATGTATTATATCCTCAACAAAACTGAATAAGTATACAAGATAAAAGAGTTTGTGGACTCTGCAACTACCTCGAATAACTTGAAACTTAGCCTCAGACTATGATATAGAAAGAAAATAAAATTACAAAGGGCTTCACACCTACACAAAGTGTAGAAAAAAGAGGGTGGGTACCAAATATACAAAGGGCACTCAACAATATTCATGACTATCTCTAAAATAAAGTGGTGACGAGCACCAACTACCCTAACACACCAACCTTAATCTTCCCCTAACTATTACCTAAAAGCAGTCAACATAACTAATAGTTTATAATAACAGATACAGGGTAGAGTGGACATAAATAGGAAAATCAAATACTCAAAAAAATCTAATAGTAAAAATCTAAGAGTCAACCAAAGAAGTATCAGAATAAAATTTCACCAAATATAATCAAAAAGTAAATATCAATACTGCCTTATTAGGAATCTTAACAAATAAATTACCAAAATCAAATAATAATCAAGATGCAAATCAACTCAAGTACCAAAATCTTACCCTTAACCTATCAAGGGCAAGATTCCATTCTTGAGTCAATTATTAATTTATGGGTAAATCCCACTCATCGTGATATTGAATTGCTGAGAAGTCTTTTAATATCCCATTAATTATGAAACTAACTCATTAAAGGGAGTCCCCAAATACAAGTCCACCCACAGTAAGAAGGGTACATCTTAGATACCAAGAAATGGACTCGTAGGATGGATTCTAAAAGGATTAGACCTAGGTAACATAAACACCACTCAAGTCTAACATCCATGCTAGTACGAAACACACAAGTCCACCTGTAGTAAGAATGGTATATATTAGATACCGAGAAAGGGACCTGCAGGATAGATTCTAAAATGACTAGATCACATCAATAATTCAACACATATTTGTAATCACCTTATCTATATTGCTACCATAAGATAATCACTGGTCTATTCAGTTGAAGGTCTCCCTTCTTGAGTTAAGTTACAACTTATGAAAAGAATCCATTTGTTATGCTAATAAGTAATGTAAAGAGTCCTTTACACCCCTATCAGCTTCTAATACACAAGTCCACACACAGTAAAGAGGGTACATCCTGAATACCGAAGAATGGACTTGTAAGATGGGTTTTGAAGGAATAAATTGAGGTAAAAGTAACCACACAATCATAACCATCTTCTCTATTCCATCTGAATCATAGTCAATGATGGATTTTCTCATTTCATATCTCAGAACCAATAACAAGGAAAGGTCAATTTAATATCAATATCATATAGGCATCTAACATATCTCAATGGGTATAACAATCAAATAATGTGCTATACAAATTGATGGTAATGCCAAAATATCCATACTGATGTGGTACTCGATCCTCATAAATATAATCTTCTCATCAATGTTAGAAAGGACCTTTTCTTTTATATCATCAATATTCTTAATTCAATTTCGGTATAAACCTCGATGATCTTAGGTGTATTTGCATGCTTATTTGCCATGTTTTACCAACATGTAACCTTGTTTTGAGAGAAATATTTTCTTATAGTTATAGGATTTATTGCTTATTTATTAATTCTTTCTAACCAATGTGATTAGTTGTTCTGAATGTAAGATGTGGTAGAAATTAACTAAAATATGATCATGATGAAGGTTTGGATGTTTTAGAGACACTTTGGAGGAGCTTCCGTGAAAGGAGGATGACTGATATTAGGATTTAGGTTGGTGCTTTGACTGATGTACCATGCTAGAGGGTAAATATTTGAGAAAAAGAAAAAATTATAGCTGGTGCATTGGTAGCCATGGGTTGCCTTAGGCTGCCTGAGTTCAGGGAAAAAGAACTGAAGTTTTCCAAGTCCCAATAGGAATTAGGGTTGTTTTCTACTACTATATATAGGACCCTTTCGTACTCTTTTATTTTCTACCATGGTTTTAGCAGGGGAAAACAGAAGAAAAAGGCATATACCTTAAGGTTTCTTGTCTTCTTAATTTTTTATGATTATTTGCACATGAACTTTTGGTTTTTGACTACACTATGAGGGCTCAGAACCCCTTTTCTGGGGTTATGGCTACACATATGATTATTTAGTATGATATTTCATTGACAATTTTGTTTTATCAAGTGTGGTTATTTTTATCTCCTTGAACTTACTATTTAAAGTTTAGACATCAATAAAATGCATGTTAAATATTGTTGTGAACCCAAAAGGAGAATCAATAAGGTAGAATGAAGGACATGGATAATAAGATCATTTTAGGGGTAAAACTCATAGAACTGATTTTCTTCTTGGATAAGAATATACTTAAAAGTCTTATTTGGTTTTAATGCAGGAGGAATTTATTTGTTTGTGTGTAATTATTGATCATGGGAGCATAGACATGAAATTGCATATAAATAGGTGACTATAGCTTGGAAGACCATGGTTATAATTGAAACCTCATAAACCAACAACCGTGGTAAACTAATTTGTAAAGAATATCTTATGCTCTATATGACTTCAAAATAAGGCCATAACACTAAAATCTTTATAAAGAATGACAAGACCATTATTTATTCGCTAATCTTTCTACATTTGAAGTTCGTCTTGATCAACAATTCAACTCTTTAGATCGGTTCCATTATACTCGTTTACAATTTACAGTGACAGAACTAATAAGAAAAATGTAGATCAAGGTCCCTGTGGGCACGATACCAGACTAAGCTAAGTTTATATTAATTGTACGACCACGTACACTTGTGTGTGTGCTTGGAGGCAACAAGTATTTTGTGCCATTGTTGGGGACTTACAAGTTTATCAATTTTTAAGTATTTCTTTACTGATGATTTTGTTCAAGTTTGACAACCTGATCTTAGTCTCTAGTTCTGCAGGTATAATATTTTAATCAGAACATGCTAACATGTGAAGGTGAATTAGTAGAGCCAAATATCGAACCAAAAAGACTATTTTGATAGAGGATGAAATAAGTTGTGCTTATGCAGTTATAGGCTCCCCAAATCTAGCTAGTGTAGAGCCAAGTAGAAATGGAAGCTGAGAAAGCACTAAGTCATGTCTGCGAAGTGGCAGTCCCACACGTAGGCAATGTGACATCCAGTATATGGAAACCGGCACCGAGAGGTCATTTTAACTAAAACAAAATATGGTACAACTATTGTATTATTACGACCCAAAAATCAAGTTGTAATGACGTATACATACTACCTGTAGACAAGCCTAACTTCAGAATAGAGTGTACAATGATGGGAAAATACTAAGAACCAAAAGAAAAAGAGAAGGGAGATGAAAAAAAGAAACAAAAGCAGAACACGAAAATACAAAACCGAAAATAACTCCCCAGAACCTGGTATCGTGGATGTAGAGCATCTATATATAAAAAGGTACAAAATAAAACCCCCAAAGGGGAAAAACCTATAAAATATCTATCCCGAATCCAACTAGAACAACTAGAAAATAGAAGGAAGACCAGCTAGCATGAACATCGACTACCTACCGTATCTCTTGAGAAATAACAAAACTAGTTCACACGATCGTGTCTGCTCTGTTGAATCATATCACCAAAAGATGCACAATTTAGCACAAGTACCAAAAACAACGAGTACCCACTGGGCATCATAGTCTAAATGGGAAAACGTAAGCATAGTAAGGTAAATATCGGTCATAAGCAAATAAGGCAATCACACAAAATGAACAACAAAAAGGGGTAACTGCAGTAATAGCTAGTAAGTGGTGAAGGATCAACTATCAGTATGTGTAGCATCAGCTAAAAAGTATGAAGGAAAGTCTCTATCTAGATATAACACAAAGAAAATGAGCCACAAGAACCAACTACAACACGTACCTAGAGCTCCTATAGAACCAACACAAGGAAGGACCAATAAGAGAAAGAGGAGCACACATAATATAACCACTAAATTTGATAGTAACTAAGGCAACGAAAGTGATCGATAACATGGAAGAGTAGACATAATACTAGCTATAAACCAACACATCAACACATAAGTAACCCAATGGGACTTCCATATAAGCTCTAAAAGGTACAACCAAGAACATAGGGATACAATGTAAATAGGTGCTAAAAAAATAGTGCCAGTACAAATGCTCCCCTATTTACAATCTCATAACTTAAGGACCCATAAAAGATTCCCCATATACTTACCCCTTCTACTACAGTATACCCCTCGCCCGACCATGCAATATACCCCACTAATAACGACCCAGGTCAGAGGGTCTATGGAGGGATTTAGTCCCATGTAAAAAATCCTCATACCAGTATGCTGAATCCTCAAGGGACTGCCTTGGCCTAAGTATATATAAAATCTCGTATAAAGGAAAACTAGTGGCATAGTCATAAGGGCATTAATGCCAAAACTCGGGCTAAACCCGTATATCATATCTTAGTGGAACTCAAGTCCACAAAAAATAGGCAAATTCGAACCACAATAAAAATCCAACTGCTTCTATGAAAGCAATACCCATAAATCAGAGTGCCAATGAGAAAATAGATTTGGTAAAGCGAGAAAATAGATCCATACAGCTACTAAAGTCATGGATATATAAAATGCATAAAAATCAATTTCCAGTTATTAGTCTATTAAAATCGAGTTATCTTTTAAAAATATTAATGCAAGCTCAAATCATAGAATTAGCCAATAGGCTAAATTGGTCTATGACTGGTAACTGGAATCCATAAAATGGCTACCAATCCCTAGTAACAAGGTACACCCTTTCCTAGCCCAACTACTATCTCGAGCCATGAGTAATCACAACAAAGTTTCCATAACTTCCCATAGGGCACCCGTTAAGGGCTCAGTACACACCCATACAAGGGAAAACATAGGGCTATCACAGCTTAGTCCATCATAACTCACTCCAACTATTGCATTGGTCTAGGGTATAATATCATCACAAAGGGATGCTAACTATCTAGTAAAGTCGTATTCGACTATCTTTAGTCAAGTGACCACACATATTCTAATCATATGCAATACCTCAAGTAGGATACTATAATGACCCTCACGGTCATTTATGATAAATACGTATTGTCTTTCATATTATAGCATTTCAGCAGTTTCAACAAGTCATTTATGACTTACTGGGACCGACAATTTAGATCCCTAGAGACTCGGTTGAGAAATATCTCAAATTCCCTATTTTAGAGCCTAAATTTAAGTATTCGTTGACCAAAGTTAACTTTCCTTCAAGACGACCTTGGAATTAAATTTCGACAGTTCCATTAGCTCTGGAATTCCAAACAAAGTCAAGATTGACCATAAGTTTGTGTTTTGGAGGTTTTGTTTGCAAGTTATGTGAATTCATGGAAATTTTTTAAGTTTTAGCCTTAAAGTGGAATTTGTGTGGAAACTCGATGTTCAGAGTGTTGGATTGGAATTCTGATGCTTCTAACAGGTCTGGAAGATGAATTTAGGCTAGGAGAGGTGTTGGTTTAATTTTATTACGTGTCGTTGTGAATTCGAGGTGTTGGCAGAGAAATGCACCTTTGGGCCCTTTTGGTTTCTGTGATATTCTAGAGTAAATAACCTCCTATGCCAATTTCGTCGATTCCATTGAGTCCTAAATATATTTTTGACTCAGAAAACATATATGGTTTGTGAAATTTGGACTCCGTTTCAATTTCGAGACCCCATTTGGGATTTCTGAAAATCTGCAGCAAAACCTACAGATTTGACACAGGTACTACTGGATCAATTACTCTGTACCGATGTACCCGTATTAATTACTCTGTACCGGTGTACCCGGATTGATTACTCTGTACCGGTGTTCCCGGATTGATTACTCTGTACCGATGTACCCCGGATTAATTACTCTTTACCGATGTACCCAGATTAATTACTCTGTATCGGTGTACCCGGATCGATTACGCTGTACCGATGTACCCCGGATCCCTTCTCCTCTCTTCCCGGATGCCGGGCACCGGATGCCGTACACCGGATCTCTTCTCTCCCTTTTCCTTCTCCTGGTAATCGGATGCTGGACACCGGATCCCTTCTCTTCTATTCCCGGATACCGGACACTGGATCCCTTCTTTCCTCTTCTCTTCTCCTTGACCCCGTACCCCGAATGCCAGATGCCAGATGCCGGGTAATGGATACCTTACCCCCGGATCCCATACTTCGATTATTTTCAGAATTTTCAAGAAGGGGCCCAGTGACTTTCTTTGGCCCTGGCCCAACATAGGATGAAAGAATTTGCTATTAAAGGATGTAGAACGCCCCTTTCTTCTCATTTCATCAAATACACTTCTCCCAATCAGTTTTGAGGTGGAAAAATCTCTCCCAATCAAATTTCTAAGGACAATATATATCTCAGAATCCTTGTTCTTCAATTCTTCAACATTTCTTTTTGGTAAGTCTTCTTCCTTTTCTACCCTTGAATTTCTAGTTTCCACCATTAATGGCTTCAAGCTTTGGAAGTGATGAAATCATATTTATATATTTTTATATTAATAGAATCATTCATTTAACTGTATATACATTGTTCATAATAACAATTATACACTAAACTTCCAAAGGCAAATTCATAAAGAAAAGGGGGGCCTTTGACCCCTTTTTGAGAGTTCTTTGCGGGCTGTTTTGAAACCCTTCCTGAACTCAGATTGTGCTCAAATTTGGAGCATGAGTTCCTGGAAGTGTTGGGAACCCCATTGTGAAATTTATTTTCAGTTTCGGAAAGCGGTCCCTGCAGGCCCGTTTAGGGCCCAATTTTAGGCCCGTTTAGGGCCCGATTTTAGGCCCAGTCCAGATTTAAGTATAAATTGCGTTGTTAGACTCGCGTTAACTTGTAGAATTCATTGGAATAAGTTTCAGATTGATTGGAACCCATTTTATATTAGTTGGAGGGAAATTTGTGTATTTTTGCAAAGCTTGGTCGTCGGACGATAGGTAGGTTCCTTGGGCTATTTCTGGGTTTATAGCTTTAATAAATGTACTGAATAGCATCCTTAGGTTGGGTAGCTAGGTATTATAGTATCCTAATACCGTTCTTTCATCCGTTTTATATTGTTATTAAAGTATGTTGGCACCCGATTGATATGGGGCCAAGGCATAGTGTTTTATTAGTAATACTTGTGCAGGGCTTAAGTAGTGGTTATTTCATGAATTATTTAAATATATGACGAGGTAATTATATTTTTTGGATATGTTATACATTCATGGAACGAGAGGCCAAGCCTATGGCTCCAATGAGAGTATATTGGGGTTGGGCAGGTATCACCATTTGAGTTTGAGCCTTTGAGGCTAAGGAAAGATAATGATATTG
>JBDJHY010283826.1:0-10166 GCA_039654485.1 Withania somnifera
AAAGGAGAAGAATTCATGTACTACATAAAAGGGGACTCAAGGTCAAGTGTTAAAGAAAAGAAGATTGTAAGAAAAAATTGACGAAAGAAGAAAATGAGGGTAATGGAGAAAATTGAGTCATTCACTGAGTTCCCAAATCATGTCCTACAAGCACTCAAATCGACATTATAAGCTGAATCAAGTCCTGATGTGATTTATGTCATCTTATTGATCGCTAGGTTGTAATTGATAAGGTTAAGCCTATAGCTATTGTGTATACAATTTGATTTCTTTTTGAGTGTGAGAGGATATCTTCCAAGTCCCAATATTCTATAAAATTTCAATATGTGTGGGACTTCTTTTTAATGAGAGAAAGTTGATACTCTAAAAAGTTTTAAATGAGTTAATGTAGTAGTCTAGGAGATATAAGCCTTGTGAAAGGTCTTTTAATGTGTAACTTGATAAAAAATTCATAGTATGGGGATAGATACAGTTAACCGATATGATATGATACCCAATGAATGTCTGTGATGAGATAAATTCTGTACAAGGGGTGTTTTAAGTGTTTGATGTGTACTGTTTCAGTTGTTGCTTGAGGACAAGCAACTGTTTTAGGTTGAGGGTGTTGATGTGACTGTATTTTACGTCATATTTTGCACTTAAAACCCTAAAAATAAAGCATGTTCTTGAGTGATAACAATGTATTTTGATGCTTTTATTGAATATTTACAGGGTTAAGTCAACATGCAGAAGTATGCAGCAATTGTACAGAAAAAAGGCAACTTTTACATAAAGAATAGATGATTCTCCTACCCTCAGACAAAACGTCTGACTCAATCGCCTATCAGGAATCACATTGGCTGAAAACACTCAAACAGATAGCAAAGAGCAGACGAACCGTCTGAAGTCAGACGATTCGCCTGAAAGAACCGCTCAATTAAAAATATGTTGGTTAAAGAACAAGAATTAGGTAGCCTAACAAACATTCCTTCTGTTGGGATATAATTCACCCAAAAGGAACCATCTGATAGAAAGTTTACTAGAATACAAGAGTCCAAAATTCACTTGATGTGTTGCCCAAACTGACGAAGACCCAACCAAGTTTCTATTTCTGCACTTACACTTATACTCTATAAATAGCACAATCAACATAGTTTTCAGCGACACATGCCAGGACTTACAATTACAACAATTGAACAACTACTTAAATATATTTTAGAGAGAGATATTTAGAGAGACTTGGGATTTTAGGTTTTGATACCCATATTATTTCAAGAACACAAGTGTTGAATTCTTTCATTATTATTCTAAAATCAACTGAAAATTTACTTTTGCAGTATGTTATTCATTACTTTATGGTTTCATTATTGTAGAAAATATCTATGGTGGGCTAAACCCCAACCCTAGGGTTGTGGGAACCATGTGTTAAACTATATTAGGATTGTAATCTATGTATGTTGTTGTATCTATTCCATTTTATCAATATAATCTCTACGTAATAGATGACTTTTAGTGATTACAACTACTAAAACACGCCTAGGTTTAACTAGCACTAACCCTATGGATAAAACTAGGAGTTGAGATTATGTTAAGAGATTCGGGGTGTTAACCCTCATCTAATTGTTGCTGTTGTAGCAAGAGTAATTATCTTGAGTTATCATGACAAACACTATGTACTTATTCATAGCCTTAACTCGATGTAAGAGTGATTTACTTAGGATTAAAGGTTGAAAACCACTTAAGTAAATAGCATTGTATTTCTAAGTAACTCTATATTTAGGAAGGATGATGCAACTGTATAAAGATTATAATACGAAGGTTTGTTGAACCTTGGTGAACATGAACCTAGGTTAACAACACACTTGAGTTAATCAATAGTCATTAACATAAAAATGAATATTGCATTAACATAAACCCTTTTTTTACTTTTTATTTTTGCTAGAAAAAAGCACAAATTGTTAGCTACTATTGATAGGTTTATATCCCTATTCCCTATGGGATCAACAATCGATCGTTTATACTTTAAAAGGAAATATAGTTTGCGCGTTATCAATGGTTGTTTGGGTGCCATATCTGACCTAAAAAAACTTACTACTGTTGAGTCGGAGATCCATATCATATTCAGTCGTATCATTTAAATCACGGTAACACCTTAAAACCACCCTAAAATATTCTTAAGTCTAATTAAAGGTATTAGAAATTTTTTACAAAAATTTGGAAAACTAATAGTTTTCACGGTGGGTTCACAGTCTATATTATGGTTGCATGGACCGTGGAATTAAATTGTGGAATCCACAACTTATCTCCTGTAATAATCTTAAACTTGTTCCTTTGTGATAATACCATAAGTAAAGTGTGGTATCAGTGTTTGAGGTGATTCAAGGTCGTAAGTAACTCATAACACAAAGTTGAGTTCAAGGCTCTTCCTATATGACTAGTTTTGATGTTACTTCGTACTTGGGTTAACTTTAAAGGACTATATATTTTAATTTATAAATATTTATATAAAAAATACCTATTTATAGAAGGGTGTGTGAATCTAGTTTCCAAAGAAACAAACCTTTCATCATTTTGAATCCGCAGGAGGAAGTTATGGCCATTTTAGTGAATTACTATCATGTTGTTCTATTTTGACGGATCGTGGAAGTGGTTTGACGGTCCTTCATCCATGATGACAAACTGTGGAAGTAGTTTGAACGTCTTTTATCCAAGATGGCAAACCTTAAAAATGAACCGTAGAATCCACCTAGTTTTCCGAGCATGGGGATGGTTCCACGGGTCATTTTACGATCCGTAAAATAGGATGATGGTCCATAAAATAAACGTGGAAAGCTGAAAAATTCATTTTTAGATCATTTTTCAAGGTAATTATGGAATTTTAGCACTCTTTAATTACAAACCCCGCATCGTTTTAACATATTCTTCCTTGGTATAAATATCCAAAACCCTTGATTAGTTTATTCTTTACACTTAGAAAGATATTAGTTAACAGAATGAAGAAGAAAAACACGTACAACTCTCAAAGCCTAGGGTTACATACCTTCACATTCCTCAAGAAGTTCTTCTAGAAATTTGTTCCTAAATAGGTAGGGGTGTTCAATGAGGATTCCTTTCATCTTCATGCCCAACGACTCTTAGTTTATGAAAATTCAATTGGTTTTATTCTAGGGTTTGATTACCGGAATTTATGAACTATTATGAACTAATTCCATTCTTTCAATTATGAATTATTTACATGAAAAAAAGACTTTTCAGCATGATATTTACCTGCTTTCATGAACTCTTGTATGAATTATTGACTTGATCAACTATTAAGACAAGAGATATCACATTTTAGCCTGAAATTCTTAAAACTATAATTATGAATGTCATAAGATTTCATTATAAATCTTGAAACAAGATTTATGAAACAAGAAAAAAATTAAGGAGCTTAGACTTAGTTTATGATTTTAAGTTTCGGACATCTAGTTATGTCCCGTTTAAGAACCATTTTAAGAACATGAGCACATGTATTTTGGGAGAATTATTTATCACTGAAAGGATTAGCATAACCCACCAGTGAGGTTGTAGTTAGTCCAAAACTAGGTTGCTAGATAAGATTAATTAATATTATACTCTTAAATAATCCTTAGCTTAGAACTTACAAGTTTAGTCCTAACCGTGGAAAGTTGGGGCAACTCTTTGACAATGTGGGTTATAAGACATTGGACATTTTTTTGGTGTAGGTTTAAGATACAGAATTATACGTAGCTCATAGTGTAGTCTATTTCATTTAATAGAAACTCTCAACTCATAAATAAGATTTTAGGACTAAAAACTAATTTTGGCCCAATACTCTATGATTTCTTTTTGAAAGTTTAAAATTTATTTAAAACTATTGTTTTCTCTTTACTACAACATTTGGTTCATCGAACCATTTTACTTTTCAACTTTGATAGTTATCATGATTATTGCATACACTTCTGAACCAATATATTCGATAATACTGACTAGTTTAGGTTGTATGTTATTATGTATTGCAGATACAGGTTAACTATTCAGTCTTAAGGTTAGTAGAGCAGACCTCCTGAACAGCTTGGTGAGTCCTCACATGCCGGGGAATGGAGTTGTTTTTCCTATTTGGTCTTTACATTTTTAGTTCATGTTAAGAGGTGCTTGAGGGTTGTCCTAATAGTTCACCTAGTCTTTATAGAGGTTTTCGTATATAGCGTCAGGTTTAGTAGATTCACATCTTTCCTGTTTGTGACCACTTGATGACATTGTCTAGAATTTCCTTTATGATATCTATTATACTTTTCATGTTTTAGATTGCTTCCACTGTATATGTCTATGCGTATGAACATATTCTTATGCCAAGGGCATGCTTGTGGGTCCTTAGCATCGTGTGATATCCAGGGGGAAGCTTTAGTGCATTACAAACATGAATGTAGTTGTCTCATATGAGTTTCATAAGACCAAATTTATATTGTGCATAATCAAGTTAATATGGTTTCAGTTCTTGCAATAGTATGAATAAGTTATAAGTCATGCATAACTTAGGTCAAAATCATGTTCAAAGTGTAAATAATATAATTAGTGCTAAGATAAACAATCGTGATTATATACATAAATAAAAATTAAATAATAAATTTATAAGTTTTATTGAACTTTAATCATAATACTACAAATAAAGTATTTGGAAACTAGGATTTTGGGTATGAAGGTGGAAGGAACCTTCGCTCAACACTCACATACTTGGTTTGAAGCTCTTGAACTAATTTAGTTGGTATAAATATGGCATTCTTGAGCAATAGTAAGAACTCTGGGATGGGAGATCCAGCAAGTATTCTTGAGCATCTTGTTTCTTTTTTAAGTCTGAAGACTTTTTGGGAATGAGGAAAAGAATTGTTTACGTTCTTTTAATTTTCCTATAGGATGATAAAATAACATTGCATTGGGTAGGAAAGAATGGGGAATTGACCAAATCACCCCTTGAATAAATTATAGAAATTCTAAAAAAATTAAATTGCATAGATTAATCTACGTCTGTGAACTAGTTCCATGACTCGTGGACTATGTCGTGATCTGAAGTGCACTTTGTCTGGATTCTACCTAAGGTTCATGAACAAGAATATGATCCATCAATCCATTTTACCGTCCGTGGAATACATTGTGAACTTGAAAAAATGATTTCATAATTTCATGATCAAGTTAACGAGCTGTTAATAGATTTCAAAGACCATCAAATGATATGTGATTGAATGAGAGTTTTGACAACCTCCGATCCCCATCCACGTTTGAAAGTATGAACTATGGATCTTTTAACGAACATTGGACATTCTCATCAAATTTGCTGGAAAAAAATTCAGGACTATTTTTCTTACCTAGAACCACTAGTTGCCATTTAAACCACGGATGGTGGTCCTTAATCCAAAATTTGCGGATTTAAGAAAATCTAACAACTCTTACTAAACTATTCATAATCTTTTACTTTGAACTTGAAATAATAAATGGTTTGATATTTTAGTAACTAGATTTAGAGACCTTTATTTGATAGGTTATGAGGCACATAATTTCTAATAGTCTAAGAGATAGGATAGTTTAAAATTGACCCACGTAGAAACTTATACCAAACCTCAATCAGTAAAAAAAATTTCAACTCGAATTTGAGCTAGAGGTTCCATAGGACCTTAATCACCAATAACACTTTCCCTCACCTAGGATATGACTTTATCAACAATACAAAAGTAAGAACTCATCGTATTTGGGTCTAACCACCAATATGAAACAATTCAACACTTAGCCCAAAAGTTTGAGGTGTTACAATATTTTTTTCTTGGAAGCATTCACCATCGAATAATGACTAAAGCTGGAGTAGAAGAGGATGGAAATACTAAATTATGTCTGACTAATTCTTGAAACATTTCTACTAGCATAAAATGTGACTATTCTCATTGAAGTCTAAGTCTAACTACATGCTCCTACCATGTTTAAGCCTAACTCAGACTCACCAGGTATTATACATAAGATGATTATACTATTCTAAACCAATTTTTTTTTTATATATCGCTGTAAGAACTTTTATATTAAGCATACTACTTCTCACCATCATGAGATTCATCTAAACTTAAGCTCTAAGTAAGAAGTAACTAGTCACGTAAGGAAATTATTCATACATCATCAATATGGCATTCAAGGTTATCATTATATTCTCTTTATGGTTTCCTTAAATATAAAACTATCTAGGGATTTTCTCAAACATAACTATAATCAATAATTATGTATATTCATAAAAGCACACACCCTATAATCTCATTTACTCATTATACATAACTGGACCTTACCTCATACTTCATCCATACTTAAAAAATCAGGTGACATAAGCACACTAGAGCCACTACTAACTGTACATCCTCAATCTCCCATCTTAAATTTCACTAGGCTATTTTCACTACCATCTGCCACATCATAAATGGAAACATTGGGGGGGGGGTGGAGTATGAGTGAAGACTATAGAATTTATATATATAGGTCTAACCTAGACCTTAAACATGGATCCCGAGCTGAGCATCATTACTGTAAAAGGATATTAGTTTTATTGGACTCTTGACGCTCAAGTTAAAGTATGGAAAGTGAAGTACAAAAGGCACGAGTACTTCATATGCTAAACACTTAAAGCCTAAATAGAGGGATGACCTTAGCATATCCATGTATAAAATGTATCATAACTAAATATTAAGTCATGAATGGGTTAGAAAATCAAAGTCATAAGCCAAGTTGGGTAGTTGAGATATAATTTAAGCTAGATATCTGAATCATACTGAAAACTCTATAGCTCATTTTTATAAGCTTATTGGATATCTGTATCATGATTAAGACTGGTGATGGTTCTCTAAAGTGACTACTTCTTATTCTAGGAACTAAACAAGTACATAAGTTTGAAAAAGGTACATGAATCATATACATGGGCATGACATGAATTTTCATCTCTGACTAAAGTACAAAGAGTACACTGGAGTAAGAATGGTCACTGTTTGGTCATGAATCTGTGCTGGGACTACATTCTGTTTGAGTGTCAAGGCTCGACTTGGTTTTTCATGTTACCATATCCCCCTTATGTCAGAAGCTAAAAGTACTAAGTCTAAATTCTTCTTCTCTAAAATGTGCTACCGCCTATCAACTTTGCAGGGTAAGGCAACCACTATACATATGATTACTAAATTTTCCTTTTAAGGACTACAACTATAAATAATTAATTTATTGTTGGGACTTCCTTTGAAATAATTCATAACTTTATCTTACTACTCAGACTTACATCTATTAGAACAGATATCAAGGTGACACTATTCCTTTAAGAGTTAATAGCAAAAAACTAATCTCAATCATGCACCATGTATGGTCAAGTCTAATTTACCCTAATTTTCACAACCTTACTACACTTAACTTATTTCTTGTAACTCATTTGTTTAAACCGAATTCATAACGTCATGGATATTGTAGGGGCCTCTCATCGAAACCAAAAATCATAGACTAAGTCTACCTATTCCTAACTTCTTTACCTCTTGCGCACATTCTTTACTTGATCTTCCTACCATAATAACTCCTTCTTTCAATACTACCATGCAATCTACACTAACTAATTAAGCATTAGTCAACACTTAAGGACTTACAAGTTAATTATTCAATTAATAAGCACATGACTCTAGCTATATACCTCAATTAATAACTATTCTTACCTTTGATCTCTACACTTCTGACTTCATATTCGTGGCTCAAGATTATTCTACCACGTAAGGCTTTGCCTCATAACATCTCCAACAGCACTAACAAAACATTCTAAGACATACTCCCCCATAAAGATATTATATATACTAAGATTACAAAAGGTCTGAAAGGATATCATTATTTGGTTCAAACATACGATCTATGACAATAAGAGTACCGTCTTTTAAAATAATAGACTTACACTCAATAATAGGATTATCTCAAGACCTACCAATGAATTTAATGTACTGATGGCTCTATATATAAGAACCACAGTGAAGGATATGAACTTGAATTCTCCTACCTCCTTGAAGATAGGACATAGTTGGATGAATTTGAGGAATGCACAAATCTGCCTAAATTTCTTAAGGACTGCTCTATAGCAATATTTTTATTACGAAAGAAGGAAAATATTTCTTAAATATTGTATAGCCTCCTGATTATAAGTATGGTGCATAATACACCCATAAGAAAGACTCTACTAGAAATGTCTTCATAGACTACCTTGGATACTTGAACTCAGGGCTTTGGTACAAAATTTTACATGTCCCAACGCTACACCTAGACGTAATAGGCACCTAGAGCCATGAGTGACCCAAAAAACTTCTTGACCTAACATAAGATATGAAAAATAAATAAAAAAATACTACAGAAGTGTATACATTGTTGAAATCTTGTAATGTAAACAAAGAAAACCAATAGTATTTTTATAACAAATAAAAAATTAGTTGAAAAGTTAGTACAACTGTCGATTGACTATCTATGATGCTTTTACTAACAAATACAGAGTTCATGGGATAAGACCCAGCTAACTCTAAATAAGTATAACTGAAAGTACAAAAAAGAAACACTAAACTAAAATAAGTCTTGTCCTCGAAATATGTGGACCTACTGATAATTTCTGATACAGGCCAAATCCACTAACCATGAGCCGGGAAGGCACTTTTGAATCTACATTTTGAGCGTAGGAAAAAGTATGCATTAGTACGTGGAATATAGTGGTATGAATGAAATACAAATTCATGCATAAAATAACTTAAACTGACTAAACAAATGCTAGGTTGATGTAAAGTCGAACTAAAACATAACTTTAAACCTATATAAGTGACTGATCTAGGTCTGATATTAAGCTAAAAACTGATATTGCATTTTATGTAAATATGAAAAGTATAAATGACATAGGATGGTGAGCTAGACAAGTATTGCACTAATCATATAACTGTACCGAGTCTAGATCTGAACTTAAATTTCCTAATGCAATATGTATGACAAATGAATATTCTTTAAACATCAACTATTGAAAAAAGATTTAAAATTAATAATAAAATTGGACTCATTAATAGATTAAAGATGATAATCATTTAGTTATAAAAGCTATAAAAATGAACATATAACTATTTGAGATAAAGCTAAATTGCAAAATACCAATACAAAATATGCAAGTTTTATAAGGACATTTAAGTCAGCAACTACTGAAAGAAAATATAAAATTCAAGTAAAACTAGACTTTATAAGTAAAGTAAATCCATTTAACATTTGGGTTTGCAAATTCTATGTCTTTGATTGTGAGATGAGCATTAGTAGGAGTTTCTATAATCGAAAAAATATGTGAGAAACCATGAAGTCCAACTTGCATTCTGACTGATGAGTGTACTATAACATGCCAAAATTATAGGACCTGATCATCTACCTAGTGGATTCACTAAGCTATAACATGCCTAATTAGGTCAAAATATCCTCTGATCGCACATAGTTTATGAGATAGGGGCCTCATATTGAATCCACTCGGTGCTAATACTACTTCTAAAACTGAGAGTATTATCTACATCTAACCTTAGTTAATGGGACATAAGTTTTAAGCCCAACTGACCAGAAGAAACTAACTCTATTGATCAAAACATACTGGTTGTCTAACTGACATTAACTTTCTTTCATTTCATATAACATACTGACTAAGCCTAAAATTTTGGTATCTCAAACAGGTTTAATAAGTGATCTCTAATTAACCTTAAGTCTTTACAAGCCACGATATTTAGATTTTTCTGACTAATATCAAAATAACATAAAACCTAGTAAAACTAAGTAAATTTATGACAATCTAACCAACACAGTAAAATAGGCTTAGACCTTGTAAAGTCAACAAAAGTATGAAAACTAACTATGGATCATGACTTTCTTACAAAGATCTGGACATGAATACAAAAACTCCACTTAATAGTATACTAACATAAAATTGACATCAATTTATAAAAATATACACCCTTATAAAATAAAATATAAATATCATGTAAAATCAACATTAATCATCATAGAATATACTGGAAGAACGGATTTTTGTCATGAGCAAGATATTCGTTATAAACCATAGATTTTCAACTTGTAACTTGAAATTGAAAACTAGAGGGTTTGTACACAAGGACAGAATTCAACCCTTGTTGAAGTCC
>JBDJHY010283835.1:0-10165 GCA_039654485.1 Withania somnifera
ATCAAGAGAAATTTTTAGACCATGTAGAATAATTTTCCAAAGTTCAATATCTTGGCTTTTTATAAAAATATCATCCTATTCTTCCAAAGAGAATAGTTGACACCATTGAATTTTGGGGGTCTATTCGTGGTAGTGCCTTCTTCAATAAGGGTAGTGTTGTGGTAGGAGTTCATTTTGAATCTTAAACTCTTAGGATGTTAATCCTTTAACAAGAGTCTAAGATTTGATACCAATTGTTGGAGGATTAAACAACACTAGAAGGGGGGTTGAATAGTGTTTTGGGTTTTTCGATACTTTTTGCAGAATGGAAGAAGACAATGAAAAAGCAACAAATAACACAAGGGATTTATAGTGGTTGAGCCTTGCCTACCTCCACTACCTAAGTTCACCAACTTAGGCTTTTTCACTAACACAATTCACTTTCTGGACAAATGAGAACTCTTACAATTTCTTGACTTTTGGCTCAAGAACTGCGTTTTACAATAAAGCTAGAAACTACCTCCAAGTCTATAAACTCTACTACTTTGAGTTAGAAACAATCTCTCTATTGTTTCTCAACCCCTCACAATAACTTTTCTAGATAAGTGAGAACTCTATTCACTTTTAGTTAAGTGAGAACTCTTTACAACTTACAAATACAAATAAGAACAATTTTACAAAGATTTAGGATACAAAAAATAGCACATGAACTTTGTACTCTAGATTTTTGGTGATGAACATTTAATTTCGAGACAAGAATGGTATTTAATATTGTAGTGTGTTCTTCTCTTGTTTTCAATCACTCTTGAGGTGTATTTATAGGTCCCAAGTTGATATAGCCGTTGGTGAAGCAAAACTAGCCGTTATGACTCATTAAATAAAGTCATAAATGCTTCAGACACCCAATTGGTCGATCAAAATGTTGAGTTGGTCGAGTAACACCTCTCTTGGTTGACCAAAATGAGTTTTTGGTCGACTAAAATATTTTCCAGTAGCTATTTTTGGTTTACACACTTTATACGACTAGTATTGCCATGTTGGTCGACTAATATGTCACCAAAATGTTCTTTTGGATCTTCAAATCAATGCAAACATATCCTTATTAATTCCCATTATATTATTGATCAATGTAGCCATTGGGAAAATTATTTCTTCAGTTTTGGCCTCAATTGGTCGACTAACATAACTTATTGGTCGACTAAGCCACTTTCCAGTTTTAATCTAGAAATATATTGGTCGACTAATAATCAGTTTTGGTCGACTAACACTCTTCTATTTCTTTATAAATACTTTATTTTGAGCACTCAAAATGCCTCAAAATGAGTTTATTAAGCTCCGAAATGATTCTTTGACATACGATCACATCCACGATCATATCCTTTGATTTGTAGGAGTTCCATTAACATCGAATCTTTGACTTAACGGTTTTGTCATCAATCAAAACACATTGGGACGATTCTAGTGAACCAACATTGGTCCAACATAAGTAACTCAATATAAAATCATGTAGACTCAATAGTTTTTAACAAAAAATCTATTAACTCAAGTTAATAACCTTTTTTCATTACATAACACTTTAGACTAACACTTAGCTGACTTTAGGAGGTTTTATAATTAGCATCCTCAGTGCACTTAGCTATGAAGTCTAACATTCACCATGTTGGTAGTAGTTTCTAAACCGTGTCAGGGTAAAGTTTGTTGGCTGACTTTCGGGTAGATCCACTAAGTATAACATAACTAGGCA
Organism: Withania somnifera; assembly: GCA_039654485.1. Lineage (NCBI taxonomy): Eukaryota > Viridiplantae > Streptophyta > Magnoliopsida > Solanales > Solanaceae > Withania > Withania somnifera. The sequence continues at coordinate 1,724 of JBDJHY010283835.1, forward strand.
CTCATTGGTGCATGATGACTTCCTATAGATGGTGACCACATGTTGTGGGATAAGGGTTATGTCACCTAAATCCTCTTGATGTTAATACTGCTACCAATAATGACCACATGCTGACTACTACTCACTTTATTTGTCTTAGCCACATCTGGTCATGAACTCAAGAGTTGTTAATATCATGCTTCTTACTTTGTTATCATGCTCATACTAACCAGACCTATAATTTAAGCTACTAATATTCTTTCCAATTATGCTGGTCTATACTTGGCTCAAGTTTAGAAAGCCAAAAATCACTATCTTATGGTTCATGAAAACTTAACTATATTTGTAAATCATTCTTTTGACCTTATAACTAACCAATTCATGAACCATGATAATAATTCATGGCATTATTTCAAAAATCATGAATAATGCATAAAAATCCACATAAGATAACTTATAACCATGAAATTGACCATATATTATAATTTTAGAGCAACTTATGAAATCCATGCCTTAATCAATAAACTTCTAAATCCTTAATCATAAGCACATAATAATGATGATAATGATCAAAGAGTATTTCCAAGATACACAATTTGATCATAAATAAGAGATTGGGGATTCATCCTAGAATTGTATATTAAATCATAAACAAAAGTACTTAAGGGATTTGGGCACAAGATTGAAAGAAAATGTTGCTCATAACCCATGTATTGGAGCTTGAGATTCTTATCTTGCATTTTGAGAAGAAAACCTAACCCTTGCTTGAGTTTTGAAAGAAGAATATTGAAGAAGGAAACTTTTCTTATCTGATAATGTAAAGAATGAATAGAATAAATAACCAATTCTGAGGCCAAGAAGATATGGAATTAGGTTAAAAGGGGATGGGAAATTACTAGGCTTCCCTTAATAAAATGTAACTAAATGAATCACAGAGAGTCATGAGTGGACCTATGATTCATAGGTAGAAGTCATGACTCGTTACTCTACTTGTGACATTAGAGAATGGCTTACTTTAAGGATGGCACGAGTTTAACCCACAACTCATACTAGCCTTCGCGAGTCGTGGAACATACCCATGATACTTTGGACAGAAAATTTAATTCATTGGAAAGGCTACTAAAAAGTGACAGAAGAATTGACCTACGAGTCGTAGGTCCATATTACGACTCGTGGGGCCAACTCCTGGCTTTGCAGATAAAAAATTTAGGTTTCTAGACCTCCATAAAAATTACATCAGAAGATTCACTATACAGCTCATGAAAGCTTTTGATGAGTTGTACCATGACTTGTGAAACCCTGGGAAACTTTTTCAGTTTCATTTGGTGTAAAAAACTAATTTATAAACTGATCTAAGTACAGGGTGTTATAGAAGATAATTCTTTAATGTTCCATCATAGGTATATGAATGATAGTACGAGCCGTGGATTACATTTTGTGACTCGTGGAATGATTCATGAATTGGAGGGAAAACTTACAGTTTCACAGTCAAAACCATGAATTGTGAAACCATTCCATGACTCTTAAAATGGATCATGGTTTAATCAATCATCTTCGAAATCTCTCTACTAGTCCACGATTGATACAATGGGACATGGAACCAATTTCAGGAGTAGTACTATGGTTCATAAAATTTGAGACTTCTCTATTCATTCCAAGACTACATCTATGACCCGTCGAGTGTATTTCACAAGCTATAGACCCCACGTAGAATTGACTTGATCAAATTTTAGAATTGTACTACATTTTTCTTTAGGGTACTGTACCAAGGCTGAGTTCTGAGAACTAAACTAGTACTCGGTATTCCATAAACGTATTAATCTTTGCATTTAACTCATCTTTTAAATTGTGAATATCCAAGATAATTCTTTTAGCCTTTTGACTGATATCAATTCTTTCTTTTATGAAGTGAGTCATTACATATGTCATTTTCTCATTAAAATCCCCAAACTAATCAATAAAATAGGAATAGATACCACTCATGCTTTTACATGTAAATATATCATATCAAGAAGAGTAGAAAAAATTATAAATAAAAAAAATTATATATACAAAAAAATTTAAAATAGATAAAAATTTAAATAGATTAAAAAAAACAAAAAGTCTAACCGAGATAAATAGTTAACCTCTAAGTTCCTGTAAATGGCGCTAATAATTTATTGCATCCAAACATACATGCAAGTGTATGTGGTCATTAAGTAAAATAATGACTCTAGCGAGCCAGATGTCGAACCCACAAGGACCTGTGATTAGCTACTTACAAAATTAGACTATTGTTAGTTTTCTATTTAAGTGGTAGATCCCAAAGACTTTCTTATGAATTAACTAAACTAAAAATAAAATGAAACTAACTAGTGAATAATTAACCAAGAGAAGTGCAGATTCTTATGCAGTCTATGAATGTATCCAATCAATGAATGAATCAATCTAGGGTTATGGACTCGCTAACAATCATGTTGGGTAATCAATAATATCTAGTTGTTGACTTATAGGGTTAATAACATGATTATGATCTTCTGAGCCTCTAATCGCCTATTCACATGCACTTCTATATCTATATTCCTCTAATTAACAATGAACATATAAACACAATTGCTTCTTGTATTTTATAACTACGTAAGGAATCTAGAAATATTTTTATTCTAGCCATAAATTAATTTTTTATTTTACTGAAGAAAAGTCTTACTCCCTTTATTCTTTATTCGAACTCACGACTTTACTTTTGAGTTCACAATGAGTATATAAATTTATTTTAATAGTCTAAAGTATTTAAAAAGATAGCTCAGGAATATAATAATATCTAATATGATAATCCTCTCAAATCAAATCAATAGTCTACTATAACAATCATGAAGTGGTCATAATGCTAGAAAGAAAAGTTTAATTCCTATAGAGATGGAGCAATTACAACATATTATCCAAATAAAGATATAAAAATAAATAGATAATAAAGAAGAAAAGATAGAACTTATTTTTTCTAACCTTCACGACGGCCCCTAACTCCTCTAGGTCAAAAGTTATGTTAAATCGTATTTAGGATGTATTTTAAAAGTGGAAAATAACATATTTTTTAATTAGTTTTAGAGTACTTAAAATTTAAAAAAATTCATGTCGGTCTATGCCTAACGTGGCATGCCACTTAGTACGCCATGCTGCCCAATTATACTCTCTCTATCTGTAGCCCTCTAGCGTAGCACACCTCCCAAATCCCCACTATCCAAAAATTTTCTCTTTTTAGTTTTGGCTCTGGAAAAATGCTCCAACCGTAGCACCAATGTCACACTTGCCCAAAATATCATTCAAAGATGCTCCTAAACTCCAAAGATTTCTCATTAGTGCACTTTAGTTGATTTTCATCATGTTTTTCCTACAAAGCATGTAATCATATTGGTTAGCTCACTATCAAGAATATGCAACTAAAATACACAAATGTAAGTAAATATTATTCTCAGGATAATAATAAATGTGAATAAAATACAAAAAGCAAGTGTACTAAGATGTCCAAGATCAATATTTAAAGGTATAACAACTAATCTCAATAGTCCATATATTGTGAATGGGCATGATAATGACTTTATTATGAGTAAGTATCTTTGTGTGAACTTAATGAATCTTTATAACATGTTGAGCTTAGTGGGTTCTTGCTGCGTGTTGATAATGCCAACATTGAGAGTGTGCATACACTAGTTGATATTTTTGATAAACGGATTGATTTTTCTTGTTAGATATATTTGTCCATCTAGTGTGATAATTGTGATCAGAATGTTAAGGGATCATCATACGATAAGAGTATAGCCATACTAGTTGATCCTTTTGATGACCAAATTTATTCTTCTTGTAACATCACTTTGAGCCCAACTAGTGTTGACTGTGATGATCAACTTTCATGTGATGCTAGTCCACTAAATCAGGGATTTTATGATGTACTTAATGAACCTCAATTTTGGTGATGATATTGATATAGGTGATCATATGGATAGTCATGTACATTTCTTACATCTAGATAATTATTTCTTAAGTGAACATTATTTAAATAGTGATTTTATTTTTTGTTTATCTCATAGATATCATGTGATGAAATGTGTTTTGAAGGATAACTTGATAATGGCATGAGTATTAGAAGTGTGTCTAGCGGTACGTATTTTGATATTGAAAATATGCCCACTTTTAGAGGCTACAATGTAATTAATAATCTACTATGAGATGGCGACACTCTTAGCTGTGAAGGAATATTTTTTTTGAAGGATTATGGACCTCTTAATTTTTTTTTGTGATTCTTGGTCAAGCGACAAATAAGATGTGTGTAAACTTGTTTGTGCTCTTGACTATGATCAAAGTTATTTCTTAGGGATTCATAATCCATTTGATGGAACAATTTCGAGTGTGAAAAAGACTTTCAATAAATAAAAATACTCTTCAAAATAGAGGATCAATGTGAAAATAAAAGAGGATCCTTTGGGGATGGACTATGCTAAACTTTCTAACCTAAAAGGGTGAGAAGATATTAGTTGAAAATCGACATAGGATCAATGATATTAAAGAAAAACCTTCTTCTTAATAGACTTTATTATGTTACCGAATGTTTGTGAAGTCTTGTCAAAGTTTTGAGGAGGAGGACTAATCAATCAAATCACCTTGACAAAAACTTTGGTTTGGCATCATACACTTTCATACGTTTAAGGATGATATATATTTATGAGTTATTATTATCCTTATATTTTTCAAAGTTATGGAGGTAAAAACTATTATTCTTTAACTTTCTTATAACACGCAATTGCCCTTTTATAATTATGACTTGATGATACTATTAGACAGTTGCATCATATGCCTTTGAGAGTTCTTGAGTATGATTTAGGACTACTCTTTTCTTTTGAATCCGATGATGGTTTATATTATGGTGGTTTGATTTGAGGAAACCTTATGGTATAATGATTTTGTATGAAGTCACTTCTTGTATCTTATTCAAGTGAGGTATGTATAAGTGACTTATACTTATTCTTGGGCTTTATAAAGACATGTAGGTTATAGCTTTGTATGGTGAGTATGATAGTAATACTTTGTTTTATTCATGTAATTCTGTCTAGATGTTATTACTTGAACTCATAATTGAATTAGATGTGATGTTTTTGGGATCCATTTTTTTTTTTTATCCTGGTGTTGACTTAAAAATAGTTTCATTCTGGAGGTGGGCTAGTGCATTAAGTAGAGTCTTAATTTTTGTTGAACTTATTTATGATATTTCACATATCCATGAGGATTATAACTTATTTCTTGACTTATTGGTAGATATATGCTTCTTTAAATATAGAACCAATAAGAAATTACTTGTTTGATTTTATGAATTTATTGGTTCTTTTGATTTACCTTTTGTCAAAGTCTCTTAAGTAGCTGAGCATCTTGGATATTTTCTTTTTCTACATCATGTTAATGAATATTATAAAAGTAAACAATTTAGATTGTTGATTGCATATTATGCTTACTTTAGGTATTGTCATACACCATATGATGATTACTTTATTTGGATTTTGATTAGACTTATATTAATTCTCTATGATGTTTTGCAGAATTTGAATTCAATGATGAATTTTTTCAAGAGAGGAGGGTGCTATGATCCCTAAAAGCTCAAAAAGTGTGACGATGATTAGGATCAGTGGTGAAGAATTCCATCAAGCTAATAGCGGCCTATGAGACACTTGCACTAAGTTCTAGGTGCTTCAAGTAGTTTCAAATGCCCATCTTCAAGTTATAAACTCCTTGATAGAGAAGATGGAGTCTTGAAGGTCATTCAAGATTCATATGTAGGAGCCACAAGCTATGGAAGATGGCTCTAATGGAAGAAAATGAAATCCTACGTATGGAGATGTTAAAGTTACAGAAGATAGCTTGGAAGGGATTCATGGGAAAGGTGTGATGATGCATCTTTATATGCAACTGCATCCGCGTCACAGCTCTCGACAAACCATTCATCAAAGTGATCCCACTCGATCTCAAAGGATACAACCACATCTATCCACTTGTGGTTGCAAGTGGCATCGCATATCTATCAGGAAGAACTATTTTGGCTATTTGTATAGAGGCCACTTTTGTCTATGTTTGAAAGGAAAAATTATTAAATACTTATTTTAGTTATTTCATTATATAGTTTTTGATGAATTGAATAACTCTTATGAGTGTAATTCCTTCTCATGGAGATTAGGATAGATTAGTAGGTGAATTCCCTTGATAGATTAGATTTTGCGGATTTCCTAACATTTAGCTTAGAATCTCTCTTGGATAATTTTGAATTAGATTTTGGTATATAACTTCAAATTTCTTTTTAGTCTTGTATTAACTCATCTAATAAGTTGATTTAATTTTTCTTTCTTTCCTTCTCATCTCCTATTTCGTTATTTTTCATCTCATATTTTCCTCTATCTTAATTTGTATTGTTTTTTTGCATTCAAATTCTTAATTTTCAATTTAGGATTGTTACCGCAATGTAATGTGACACCCATAATAATGAGGTCTATGGTGATATGACACTCATTGCACATGATGGAGCCCACTATGCACCTAAGCCCAGTCTAATTTTCAAGTCTATAAATAAATCTGGTCTAATTTTTCCGAACCTTCACTTGTTCTCTAATTCCTCCAAGTCCTAATATGAATATTCTCTCATCTCAACACCTCCGTGCATTAATATAAGTTCCTTCAACTTAATTCTATGTTTGGATTTTTAAAGTATCATTTTTAAAGGTTCTATCGTAAAATTCTGGACATTTTTGGTCATTGTTATAATTTTTTTTTTTTCATTGGCTGAAAATGATTTAGGTATGTAAGGTTATCTCTCGTGCAGGAACACATTTTTATTTTTCCAGTTACATTTGTTAACACATCTTCTGAATACTCCTCTATGAGATAATTAAAATAGTAAAAAATTGATATATTAATTCATGTGAATTTACTAAGAACACAATAAACTCTTATGAAACTCTTAAACATTCATTAAGATCTCCTTCAATAACTATTATAATTTTTCTCATGAAAAACATAATTTACGTTTTTCATTCAAAATTGTGAACTCCGTGATTCTTTTTTAGAATTTAATTTTTATCAATTATGATATGATGATGCAATGAATCATGCTTCATGTCTTTTTCAAGATGAACTTTATTAGATTATGACATGATGAACACAATTACGAACTTCAAATTATGATTTATGAAACCGAGATAAAATCTCACTATCTAAACCATCAGGGAGTATTATTGTTAACCGAGAAGGCGTAAGTCATATATCAATCACTCAAAACTACATATTATGTTGCAGGATAAGGATCACTCTTAACTCTTTGGTGATACCTCTATATATTGTATCCCCCTTATAAACATAATATGGATCCAAATGCAAGTATATGTTATGTATGCCTTTATGCCCCAGTAAAAGATGACTTAGCCTACTAGACAAAGATCAAATTTCATGTGCTCACATAAAAGTTAAGTCAATTAATCTATTAGTCTCCCATAATGAACTAACTTATGATGAAAGATGAAAATATTAAGGTCAACCTAATGATTGAAACCTTTCTGATTCATTTTCATGATTTTTTTTCAAGATTTGGTTGTCATTTCATGTCTCGTATATTGGCTATCTCTTCTTTATGTCATTTTACATACGAATACCAGTTTACATGTGATTACATATTTTTTCCCCGAGCATTGTATTTCACAACACATGTTCAAATATTAAGAATGACATGATCTGATGTTAGATTCCGCACTTAAGCTATTTGGTGAGCTCCATTTAATCTTGGGGCTTAGTCATTTATTTGATCTTCTTACTTAGCTTATGAGTATGGGGGAACTTTGTCCTGATAAAATATTTTATTCATATTATGTTACAAGCTTCATACGCAGATAAACAAGCCTAGACGTTCAGTTGAAAATAATAATAAATTTTTTTATTTATTGTATATCTTTTGATTTACTCAATGACAACTTTTATGCCTGGAATCTCTTTTAAAGGACTCTACGCTTATGCTCTGAATCTATTTCATATTTTTCACTTATGTCTCACATATGTGTGATGATGCTTGGGCAAGTTAAATGATGGGGCAACATTTGGGGCATAAGATTACTGCTTTAATATTTGTAAGATTATTTTTCAAAATGATTAGCCAAACATAAATAATCAGTTTCCAAGAGTATTTTCTTTTCAAGACATATTTATGATTATTTTCAGAATAAGTAAATTTTGAAATTTGATCTGACCAAACAAGCTACTAGTTACTTTATTTATCCTTTACAGTGGCGGACCTAGAATTTTTAATTACCGGGTTTAAAAAATAAATAATACAAACATACGACTAAGCCAACAAAACATAGTTCTAATGGATGCAATAGTATATAGTCTACGGGTACAACAAGTTAATTCAGTCTTTGCAATCGAGAAATCTCTACTAGCGCACAACAAGGACCAAGGGAG
>JBDJHY010283846.1:0-10165 GCA_039654485.1 Withania somnifera
TCTTCCCCTTTTGATTAAACTGCTAAATACCTTTCTTTTGTAGGGGATAGGTTCATGATAGCCACCCTCAACCTATAGTTTTACATAGGTTGAAGACACATTACTCACTACCGAATTAGGGCCGAGGTAGAATGATTACCACATGTAGTTTTGTGGTATTTTTTACCTAGCCACCCCAGACTTTGGTTACAATGCCCATGTCTAAGTTCACAATATTCAATAGGGAATCAAGGCCATACAACAACCTTTTCCTTTCATGCTTCTCTTTTCGAATGTACTTAAACAGTTCGGTTTTAGTGGATATAAAGGGTTCAACTTGGGAATTACTTACTTTCTTGGTGACTCTTTTGAGGATTTAATGACTTATCAAAGAAGGCCTGGGATCATTTTCATATCAATTTACTTTCAACTTAGTTACAATATGAACCAGGAAAGTTCTAGATGTCATATACACAACAGATTACACAAAACTCCTCTCTCACTCTTGCAAGTATGTACTTTTTCTAAATTCAAACTTGTTAAACAGATGGCACAGAGAGATACAAATGCAATCAAACCAATAGAATAACTGAATACTGAAACTGATAATATTCAAAGGTAGCTTGATGTTTGATAAAGTACATATAAATAAATATATTGAAATAAACCTAAACATTCCAGTTCTACTAAATAGCATGCCTAAGGAAAAAGAATCTGGCAACAAAAATCGTCAGACGAATCAAAACACTAATAATAAAAAATAAAAAAAACAAGATTACACCCCCTCCCACACAAAAATGGTGCATTTTCCCTAATGCACAATAGATAACAAGGTGAGAAATATAAAGAGAAAGTGTACCATGACCATCACGTCTTAGATTGCATCCTTTGAAGTGGCTCCATCTGGATCCAAATAGCAGGAGGTGCCCTGTTGAGATGCTTGGTCTCAGCCAGCGTAGTGCTAGTAGAAGCACCCACCGTTTGTGCTCATCTATGATCTTCATCAAGAACAAAACTCTCCTTAGACTCTCGAAGAGCCTCCTCTAAGTCATCCTCCCCCTGGCGGCTACCTTGCTTCCTCTTCTTCTTCTTTTTATTTCCTAACTCCTCCTACTCATCGCCCCCTGCCATGACTGCCTTACCTTTAGAATGCATCTTAGCCAAGCTCAAAATATGATCCTCATCATCAGACTCAATAGAGTCCGTTAGTGGTGGGCTAATAGAAAGGTGACCCTTCTACAAAGGCGGTAACATCAGTATACATCCACTCCAGCTCAACCTAAAATCGAGCCCATTCAGTTGGGCTTATAAAGCAGAGGCTCTCATTCATTCTGTCCTCTATATTATCAATCCAAGCCTGCATAGTTTCATCTGGCTCCAAAGTTATCTTGATTTTGCAATCCATCAAGAGCTCCATTTCCACAGATAACACCTCCAACTGGGTTTCATTTCACTTCATCCTTCTAATTAGTAGTACAAATTTAGTCGAGGTTAAGTCGAACATAAAAGGCAGAGAACGATCGAAAGATTGGCTGAGGGAAAGGCCCTATGGTCTGAAGGCTCTAGAGTGTCCGTGTACAGGAGAAGCAAAGGAATCAGCAGCCGAATCAGTGCCCATCGGGCCTTCAGACTCTATCCTAGCAGCAGATGTGGCAGCAACTTTAGGCTTCTTTACCTCTATCTTAGAAATATCTTTCGATCTTTCTATATCATAAGTCTTCAGGATATCTGTGCCCGCATCAATGCTTGGAAAGATGGGTACCTTGGCCTGCTGGCACAACTCAAAAATTAGCCAAACTTCTTTGGCTATCAAACGGCTAAAGTTTATCTTATACTCCAAAAAAAGTCAAGCGACCAACATCGCATCTTCATTAGTTAATTAGTTCGTCCGCATTGGCTTATTCTGTATTCGGGTCTCAGCCCACCAGAATTTGGCAATAAAGTTAAGTGATTTAGTCTGGATGAAGAGGCAGGTATTGTGTAGCCAAGCCAACTTTGTATCAATCAAGACCCGAGCAAACCAGTCTCGCTGGGTCTTTTTGTTGGTATACCTGTAAGCATAGTCAGGATGGTCGGCAGGAGCAGTGTATTTTGGACCAAGGAATTAGTTGATGGTATCTACTGAGATATCGATGGGCACCCATCAAACACTGATAATGTACAAGACCTTAAAATTAGAAACCTTTTGGCCCTTAGGAGTGATATAATGCAATGTGTCCTTGTAGTTTAGGTATAATTCACGCATTAGGGTTGGATAATACTTGCCCTGTGGTTTATTCATCGACTCCAGCCTATAGTTTCTGAAAACTCTCTCTGTCTGGATAGTCGAGCAAGTGATTATTTATTATTCGAACCTCCTCCATGATGCTCTATTAATATTGTCCTTTGGAATTAGTGAACATCCCCTAAGCAAAATTTTTATTAGACTTGGGTACTTCCTATCGAGACTCATCACGAAACTCAGGATTTATATTTTTAACCACTTGGTAAACGTCCCCCTGCAAGGGATCAATGGGAGTCTCAGCCGGTGTGGGGTTTGCAGTTTGGGCGCTACTGCTGCAGCTACTACAATCCTCGGATAAACTCCAAGACTCATCTTTGGACTCTTCATCAGAAGAAGAAGTCACTACTTGTGCATGTCCGTATGTTGTGGAAGATAGACGGGTATGATGGCGTGCCACCCTCTGTTCGAGGCTGGATTCTTCATTTATTAAACCCCGGGTGACACTACTACGTTGGCCACCTCCTTGAAGTTGTGGTAGTCTAGGAGCCATGAGTACCTAGATAGATGAAAAGCATTAGAAATCATATTGCAAAAACACACATATGTATAAAAATTATGGTCAGGCGAGAGGATTGGGCGAACCTTCTTGGGAGAGATGATTCAACTAACAACTCGTCTATTTTGGATGATGGAACAAATAAACTATCTATCAGGATACGATTCATCTGAGTCTCCGTCCTACCTGGACAGAAATTAAAAGTCCTAAATAGTTGGGTTTTAAACAGGTAATATAGCCAGGCGTTTCGTCTCCTAGGAGATGATTCCCCTAACCAAACGTCTAGTCAGGCGCCAACTTCTATTTTTCCAAAATCCAATCGATACTAGTTTCATTAATTTCACTAAGCATTATGACCAATCAACCCAGCATTTTAATTACTTAAAAACAATAACAAAAAAACAGCCTATAGAGCAAAAGTATTGTAGAAAAGAAGTGCAATAGTAAATATCATCACCACTAGGTGGTGGGTACTAAAGCGTTACCCACTCTAGCTCAAAATTAGATAGTAAATGAGTTTCTAAGAATGTTACTTACAATATTAATGGTTCAAAACTTGACAACACTCGAAGAACAAATATGCCCTAGATTTCAACAGCTAAGTATGATCCTCTAATTTTGGTGTGAAATAGGCTACCAAGAACAAGCTAATTTATAGCTGAGAAATTAGTAGTGGAAGATAAAGGATTGCAACTGTATTAATGGGGGGGTCAATCATGTGAATGTGGGGAGTCTTTTGTTTCAAAAGTAGAGGGAAATGATCAGTCATGGATTAAATAGCCTTGTGCCGACTTGGGTCAGGTAGGGTACCCTTTTTTAAAGGGGTCAACCCACTTACTTAAATTGAAGCCTTAGGCGGTTAAGTAGGCAAATCATTTGTTAACATACGACTCGTCTACTTAACCATCCAGGGGGCATGCCTATACAGAGACGATGGCCTTGAGCGATTCGTCTGCGTCCATACGCGTCACACAGGGTTCCTTCTTACTAGGTAGTTTTTCTATCAACTACATCTTTTATGAATTAAACCTCTGTAGCGAGTGTGATCATAAACTGGACTCTCAAAACATTTAAAAATGTGCGAACAATTTACTAAAAGAAAAAAATAATACAAATTAAATTAATAAGGGATAGGACTTTGGGTTGCCTCCTAATTGAGCTTGATATCTCAAAGTCCTCAGACTTTGTCCTTCTTGGGATTTGCACGGTATTGCTGGGAAGTTTTACAACTCTAAGTTGATTTAGCCATGCAGAAAGTTGTCCCATCTAAAATTCCAAGTGTCGGATCAAAGTCGAATGAGAATCATCCCTTTGATCAATGTTTGAAACCTTGGTGTTGATGGATGGAAGATTCTCATTGTATGACTCAACTTTATTTAGCACCTTTCGCATTATGTCCTCGATTTTAGAAGTGTTCACCTCTCGCTCGCGTTGTCTTGGTGCCACATAAATTCTATTTTGGTTTTTATTGAACACCTCCCTATCTTTCCAACTGCTCTGTTCATGGTCTTGGTAGGCCTTTTTGTCATTGAAGTGCTTGTGGTTGTAGTTCCACCCTTGGGTCCCCTGTTGGAACCCCCCTAATTGAAGGTACTTAGCCTCTTTATTAGAGTTGGAATAATTTACATCGCAAGGTTCTTTCTCACAAGACTTGACTTCTTTGACCTTACCATAGTGTCCCCCGAGCAGTTGCTTAGACGTCAGATCAATCTGTGTCTTTAAGTGTGCTATGTCTTAGTCTCTCTCCTCTTCTCTATAGTGTTTCTCAACTATCATGACATCACTCATGGCCTCACCTGATATTTTAGACTCTCTGGTGTGCCAACCCCTTGTATAATTCATTACTACATCCAACTCTTGGGACACTTGAGCATAGGTGTGCCACATATAGGATCCACCATTAATTTTGTCCACATCCAGTTTTGAAGGAGAGTTTAACGCACGATAGAATGTTTCCTTCAGATAGTTATCTCCAAGCCCATGGGTGGGGCATTGCTTGATCTTCTTGTTATATCTCACCCATACCTCATGGAGAGCTTCGTTAGGTCTCTTCCTAAAGTTGGTTATCTCATTCCATAGTACCAGTATTTTAGATGGGGGAAAGAACCTTTCGAGGAAAGCCTCTTTCAGTTCTGCCCAATTTATAAATGAATCGGAGGTAAATCATAGAGCCACATAGTAGCTTCCTGACTTAGTGATACTGGGAAGAGCCTCAGTCTGATAGAGTTCTAGATCACTCAGGGAAGATTGTAGGACTTGCAGATGGCTGTAAATTTTTTCAAGTACAAGTTCAAGTTCTCACTAGCTATTCCTCGAAACAGACCTTTCATAGTAAGTAGTTGTATTATTGTGCTAGTGATATTAAATTTGCTTCCTGGGGCTAGTGAGGGTAGTATGATTTCCCCTATTTCCCCATCTCCATCAAGTTATGCCTCATCATCATCCACATATACTTTACGAGGTCTCAAAGGTTGAGTCCTACGAGGTGTATCTAGATAGTTTGCGGGTTGTGCGTCTGCATGGCGTTGTTCAAGCTCAGGTAGAGCCACATTATCCTATCTATTCATTCTGACAAAGGTTCTAGATATCACTGGATCTAATGGAAACAAAGGTGCTTTTTTAAATCTGAGTGTTGGCCATGCAGTACTTGTATCCTTCAGAATACAAAAACAACACAAATGTGAAAACTAGAAATAAACCTACCTATAAATACTATATTTAGACTTCGCCGAAAATCGTATTCCCCCGCAACGGTGCCAAAATTTGATAACGCCCAAACTACACTTCCTTTGAAGTGTAAGCAGTCAGTTGTCAAATATAGAACCCAACTAAGGTTGGGGTATATCCCACAGGGAATAGGGTGTCGGATATACACCCAATAATATTATCTAACAGTTAGTGCTTGTTTCTAGCAATAAATGGAAATTAACAAGGGGATTTGTGTTCTTGCAATATTCGTTGTTGTGGTTAATAACTGTCGATTGAATCAAGTGATTATTAACCTAGGTTCATGTTCACTAGGTCAACCAAACTTCGGATTGTAATCTTTACATAGTTGCATTGTCCTTCCTACACATAGAGTTATGTACATATACAATGCTATTTACTCAAGTGTTTTCCAACCTCTGATCCTAAGTAAACCTCTTTTACACCGGGTTAGGGATGTGAATGAGTGCATTGTGTTTATCATAATAACTCAAGAAGATTACTCTAGTTACAACAGCAACCATTAGACGAGGTTAACGCCCCAAATTTCTTAGAATAATCTCAACTCCTAGTTTTATCAACACGGCTTAGTGCTAGGTAAACCTAGGCGTGTTCTAGTGTTTTCTACCACTAAAAATCTTTTATTATGTAAATATTATGTTCATACGATGGAATAGATGCAACAACTCATGTAGATTACAACCCTAATGTAGTTTAACTTATGGATCTCACAACCCTAGGGTTGGGGTTTACCCCATGATTAATATCATACTACAATAGAGAAATCATAATGTAATGAGTAATATACTGCATATGTAAATGCTCAACTGATAATAGAATAATAATTAAAAGAACTCAACACCTGTATTGTTCAAAGAGTAAGGGTATTAAACCTTAGATTCTCAAGTCTCCAAATATAATTGTGTAAAAAAACTAATTCTTCTATTCTATGTAATTTTAAGTGTCAGTCTCTCACTTGAAAACTTTGCTAATTGTGCTATTTATAGAGCATGGGTGTAAGTCCAGCAATAGAAACTTGGGTTGGGCCTTTGTCAGGTTGGGCGGCACTTTAGGCGAATTACCTGGTGAAAAATAGACCGTCTAGTCTTCTATCTGTCACCTCCTTATCCAGTGAGTTTTTTATTATGCAGTTTCTATTGGGCAAACCATCTCCCAGTAAACTAGACGTCTGCTGGGCCACCTACTTTTGGGTCTTTATCCGATAGTTTTTCATTAGATGGTATGTTGTTGGGTGAACCGTCTCCCAGCAGGCGAGACATCTGCTGGGCCGCCTGCTTCTTGGTCCTTATCCAGTGAGCTTTTTATTAGGAAATTGGGTCAGGCGTTTCGTCTGAATACAGGCAAGTTGTCTCTTTATTCAGTAAAAACTGCCCTTTTCAGTGCATTTGTTTCATACTTCCACCTATTGGCCTAACCCTGTAAATATTCAATAAAAAGCGTTAAAACACACCGTTATTACTCAAGAACATGCTCTATTTTTTGGGTTTTAAATTCATAATATGACATAAAATACCGTCACATCAGGGATTGTATAAGTACAGTGGATACCTAGTTTCGGGAATTTAGAAGTGTATACAATATCAATCTTTGATTTTTTTTGTTGAATCTATTTCTTTTCTGCATTTTAATTTTGTATTGTATTCATCGTTGGGTTTCAGATAAACTATATTGGTAGATGTCATCATGATCACTTTTTGGGTCGCAACAAGTTAGTATTAGAGCACTAGGTTTGTAGGTCCCACACTATGAAAGCCAAGTCTAATAGAATCTGGCAGATCGATGTTGAGATATTTGTTACTTATCTTCAAAAGGATATGAAGATTTTTTAAATTTATTTCATTTTTATCTAGTGTGATTGGCTCATTGTGTGTTGATTTATTGCATGTTAGTTCAACAGAAGGCTAGGATCAGATCTAACATTGACAAAGAGAACTAGCGTATTCCAGAGCATGCTTCTCATGGTAGGGGTAGGGTCCTATATAGAGGCATAGGTAGGTTTATAAGAGCTTCCATAGCCAGAGGGTATGCTAGCAATGCCTCTCCCCAAGCCTGAGTATGTAGGGGAGATAAATAGATACCTCAAGATTATGTTGCAGCACCGTTACTTCAAGATATATTATTTTGGGTGTTGAGTATTAATGAGATTTTTTCTCATACAGGTACACTATATGGTTTACATACTAGATTCAACGTAGAGATCTCAAAGAAGAAACAGATACCAATGGTTCAAGGTTGTAATGACCTTAAAGGTTATTTTTTTATTTTCAGATAATTTTTTTTATTTTTCCTTTCCTTAGCCCCATTATATCAATCTAAGTGTAGTTCCATGATTGGTTTGGTTATGGGATGAGTTTTGATGTAAAAGTATGAGAATTTTGAATTTTGGAGCCTAAAAGTTCAAACTGAGAAACTCTAGGGATCATCTAGAGTTCGGGACCTCAGATTGAAAAACCATTAGTTCAAAAGCTCCAGAATATCGAGTTTGGTCTAGTTACACTCTATTTTCCTATTCTATACCTTCGGTGGTGACTTTGAGCGTTTAGACGGGCTAAATTTGAGTTTTAAGTCATTTGGTTAATTTTGGTCAACATTCGATCTTAGAGAATCTAATTGAAATCCAATGGTTCTATTGGATTCGGGAGGTGCATTTTGGCCTATAATGAGGTGTTTTATATTTTTTTGTAAGCCCCAAGGGAATTTTGGTCATTTTGGTTAACTCAGTTAAAAAATGGTTCCTTAATGGTTATTGGGTCAATGAGTCCTTGTATGCGTAATTTTATGGTTTCGTTGAACCTGGGACGTCGAAAATAGTTTATAGTTGCATATATGGTTTATTTTTATAGGATTATGAACGAATCTCGATGGTTTGTTCAGAGTCACTTTGAACTGTTGTTTTTGTTATTACTATGTTGCTCTCATGGCCTTCTTTGAGTTCACAGAGGTCCACCACGTGGAGAGGTATGATTTTTGTTCTCCGTTCATGTCCTGTTGAACGCATTCGCGGAGGTATTGACCTCGAAGCACTGCCTTCACAGTGATCCCCCATGTTCGCAAAGAATAGCTCGACAGTGCACCTGGGCGACTTTATAATAGAATATTTCTTTATTTTTGTTAAAATCCCATTTTTACCAAGCTTGACCAAAGATTTTGAAAGGAATCAATTGGGTAAGTTTCCTAATCAGTATTTCATCAATTCTCCACTACTTTAATATGATTTCCATCAATAATTTTATGGTTTTGAAGTCTAAAATAGTGAGTTAAGGGTAGAACTCAAAAATGGTTAAAACTTGAGATTTTTGCAATAAAATGGAATGGATTTTCAATGAAACATAATATTTGACGTCCCATAGTGATGTTGACATTATTTTATGATCAAGTTTTGATCTTGACCTCGTGGGCTCAGGTTTGATTTTTGCATACACCTTGATTATTTAAAATTTGGTGTTGAT
The DNA here is from genome assembly GCA_039654485.1 of Withania somnifera. Lineage (NCBI taxonomy): Eukaryota > Viridiplantae > Streptophyta > Magnoliopsida > Solanales > Solanaceae > Withania > Withania somnifera. The sequence goes on from JBDJHY010283846.1 coordinate 8,936, forward strand.
TAGTGAATACTTCCTTGTATTTCTTGCTTGGGTTTAAATACATATCTCGATTGGCGGTTAATCAAAAGCATAAAGAACTTAAGTAGCTTGATTCTTTGGAATTAAGGCAAGTTGTTTATATGATTTTCTATAAATTATTAACAATTGCTTGCTAATTGTCTTGTGACTTGGGGTGATATGGGTGCTTCGACAATTAGTATTATCTATCATGTTGGGTTCAAAATGAACAAGTGAGGGTAATGTACATACTTGATGAATTTGTTGAATCACGACTTTGCTTAAGTTGTATTATAAATTTTTTTTGTTCAAAACATGTTGTTCGAAATGGTTACTTGAACAAGAATTGAGTCCTAATTGTATACTTACTAATGAAAATGTCCATGATAAATAAATGGCAACCTTGATATTAAAAATATCATAAGAGGCTAAATTGGAATAAAAAATGGCTATTCTTGATGGAAATTTTCCAAGAGGAATTTATGTTATTTAATTAAAATCTCAACTTGTGATACTTTCTATGATTGATATGTTTATGATTACTCATTGATGAACTTTGATTATGAACATTGAACTATATCTTGATGAGATAATCTTACTTATTGATATTGAAGTTGGTTGGCTATAGTGACTTAATTGACATTAGGTAAAGATACAACCGAGGCTCTGATCAGGTGTCTATATTATGATGATAGTATTATATTGTGAACAAGGCATAGCCGAGGCTCAGCCTGGGTGACTATGTTATTAAAATGGCATAGTTGAGGCCCTGACTAGGTGTCTATGTAGATGAAAGATAAGTCTTAGGCCCTAACCAGATACTTGAAGATTGATGTTGGATGCTATCAATGAATTGGGAATACCATCTCTACTGACTTGACTTTTGTGAAACTTTATTTCTATTATATGATTCGTAAAGTTGGATATTTTCTCATATTTATTGTAACTTTATCAACTATTGTTGGGCTACTGAGTGTATTTATTATAGGTTGTAGTATGACGATTGGGAGATTAGGGGCTTCTATTTCTTTTTATAGTTAGCCATCTGAATACGCTGCTGAGTATTGTTTTTCATGTACTCACTCCTTTCTTTTTTGCACTTTTGTGCAGGAACCAAGCCTCTAACTTAGTGGTTTTCTCTTCTCTCTTCAGTCTAGGAAGATTTTGTGGGTCTAGAGTTATTCGGTCACTCTTTCATCAGTTGTTAAGTATTTCCTCATTCTAGTTTATTTT
>JBDJHY010283856.1:0-10165 GCA_039654485.1 Withania somnifera
CATTTCTCTTATAAAGCCTTTGGCTTACTTATTTTCTTATCTTGTAGTTATCGATAGCAAACGTAGGTAGTTGTTCATAGTTAATAGGCGTCGTGTTGTATCGATTGCCTATTGCTTCGAGAGAGTTTAGGAGTGGGTGTATCTTCTAATTTCTTCTCAAACTTCGTTATAAAATTAATCATCAAGTTTTCACTATTGTGGGTGTATCAATAGTTTCGATTTGCTTTGATAATTTAGGATTCTTCGATTTCTTTAGAATTCAAAGAATTCACATATCTTTTGTTTCTGACTTTTGTTTAACGATACGTATCGAGTCCTCCAGGATCTCGTGCCGTATTAACTTCCAGGCCTAGTTTAATCTATTTTTTCCAGGAATTTTTTTGTCATTTACCCCTCTCCAATGGAATTATACCGTGTCATTTTGGGCTTCATAAATACTAATAAGCCTAAAACCTTATTATTTTATTATTATTCACACATCAATCATACAAAGCAAAAAATTATCGATCGTCTTTTCTCAGGCTAAGGAACTAGGATTTCAGAGGGGCAAGTTTCTTCTTCAAATACAACACCAATTCTCAAGGTTTCAGGTATGTGGGTTCATGAACAAAGGTTTTCAACCACCCTTGCTCCCCAACCCTAAGTTTAATTTAAATCTTGAAAATTTATCCTTGTTAAATTTATTAACATCCATTTCCAAGTTGTATAATTATTTCTACTATAATTCTTAAAGTTGATTGAACAAATTCTAATGAAAACTTGCATTAACATATCATGATTTAAACTTTTCTTTTTTTAGTTAGGATATGGTTAAATCATAAATTTACCTTTTCCAACTTGAAAATCTAAGGATATATGATTATTTGATGAGTTTGAGTCGTGAACATTGAATTTGGGAGATTGCTAAAATAATTGCCTAAGTTTTAGGCTTAAACATGGTTTCTTAAACTAAAGATGATTTGACAAGAATTTGCGCAAAGAGTCTATGACATGATATTTTGATAAGTTTTTCACTTAAATTGCTTTAAACTAGTCAAGTCACGGGCAATTTTATGTTCTGGAGTAGTATTAGCACCGAGTGGATTAGGTTGAAAGATCCGATCCCATAACTATGTTTCCAACCATAAAATGTCATATTTCCTAAAAGGAATTATTATGAAAAACTCAATTTAGTTGGATCCTCTAAGTTACTTTTTAGGTATTGAGCTTGTGGCGGGGGAAGGTACTCCCTTCAGTTGGTAGTTTTTCTGAATTCCATGGCTTCTCACATGGTCCTATATGTCAGTTATCGAACCTCCCACAAAATATTTAATATCGCATATTTGAAATTATTACTTATGATTTGAAATGAGGCATATCTCTCACACTATTAACATTACTTAACTTTTTCAGAATAACTAATTTGAAATGTAATTGATCATGCATTGCATAGCCTATTTAAGATTCATTTATACTCATATTGTTCATGTTGATATTTCCTGTGATTGTCCCCCTCCCGCTTACTTAATATATTTGATAAACTGACCGCATGCTCTTTTGCTGCATGATTTCACATATAGGTCAGGCCATCCATCACGCTCATGGTTGACCGGATGTACTAATATTATCAATTTGGAGACTTGGTGAGTTCCCATGGATAAGGTTCATTTCATTTATTGCCTTATTTCCATAAGAGTTGTTAGTCTATTTAATACATCTATTTATTTCATTCTAAGGCTAGCTGGGAACTTGTCCTAGCAGCCTAGTAATTCAGTACCTAGAGGCTTCAGACAGTTGATTTAGCGGTACTTGAATTGGAGTTTTCTTTTATTATTTAGTGTTTATTCTTTGTTATGTGAGATGGACTACTAACTTGGACTCTATTAGTATATTATGCTTCTGTTGTTGGGTGAGTGATTAGAGTTATGCATGAGCTAGTGGTCTATTTGAGTCCACTGAGGTAACTCAGTAGCTAAGAAGACATTGTGGTGCCCAGTGGTGCTTCGAGGCTTACACTTAGATACCTAGAATTCAACATAGAAAAAATAAAATTTTATTCTCTAGCCATCATGAGTGCAATTCACAACACGTGAAGTCTACTTAACGGATCATATTTTCAAATTATGGAAGGGTTGAAAGAATTTGAAATATTCAATCCATGTCACATGAGTTTTACCACGACTCGTGAAGATGGAACCATGAGTAATATTATTTACTTGTGGTATGCAAGTCCATGACATTAAAAAATTCTCCTATATTAAAAATTCACCATCCTAGGTTTTAGGGTCACGACTCCCCCCCCTCTCCCCAATGAGTCATGATCCTCACACGATGACTTGTATTGAGTCATGGATTGTTGTCGATAGTTTCAGACAAGTTATTCGACGGATAATTTTGTTAAATCCCAAGCCTTTTAACATCAAGTCTATATCATTTTGGCCTTTGTGAATACCCTAGAAGTAATTATTCTCTTATTCTCAGACTTAGAAAATCTTCACTTCGAACACTCTCTCTGTTAAGAGTAGGCATAAAAACTGAAGAATCGAAAAACTGAACCTAACCAAACTAGTTCAGTTTTTTGGTTTCAGTTCTTTGATTCTTTAGTTCAATTTTGATTTTTTCCGATAATTTAATTCTTTGGTTCGACATTTCGTTCAAGAGTAATGATTCTTCGGTCTTTGGTGAATTGAACTTTTATTTATTTATTTTTTTACAATTATTTATTGTGCATTTTTTACTTTATAATCTATGCCTACATGTAGTCCAAATGTCCTAATACTATTAAAATTTATAAGGCCCAACACCTCAACACCCATGACTGACGATCCAACATCCAACCCATTAGAATTTATAGCCAACATCAGATTATTAGGGCATTAGGCATCAATAAACATTAGTTCACATTTGACATTTTAGTATTTCACAATTCACACATTCACTTTCACGATAAAAAATTGACTTGCGACTGACAAAATTTAAGTATTAATTAAATAAATATTTTATTTAAATAACAACATGATATAATACAGTAAGTTAAAATTCATTAAATTTCCAGTAGTATATAGAAATTAAAGTGTACACTAGATGAGGGAAGGGTATAGTGGTATGAGAATTCTAGTTACAATACTATTTACATTCAGTTATATCTATCTCCACCTTAAATCTAAAGATAAATACACATTCAATTCTAGAAATATAATATCATGAGCAAAGATTAAATTTTTTTAACCTTATGTTAAAATACACTTTATCAAATTTCATTACAATACATTCAACTTACATCTGGGCATGGTGGGGGGCAAGTGAAAGGGAATAACGATATAGTTATAGTTTCTTTTACATGCACATGTTTGAAATTATTTTAACTTACGTATGGGCAGTGGTGGAAAGTGAAAGGTAATAGTTTATGTGCATGTAATTATAAGTTGCATCAAAGAATTGACTTAAAAACACTGAACTAAATAAAACAAAAGTTCAAAAAATGAAACCGGATCAAATTATTTTGTAGCGGTGTTTGGATTTCATTTCTGAAAAAAACTAAAAGTCGAAGAAACAAATCGAACCGAAGGCTAACCCTTTCTCTCAAGCTCTCCTCAAGTTGAACTTTGATATATCAAAAGGATTAGAAACCTTAGCAATTCTAGTCAAAAAGCTTTAGAATCAGGTATATAAGGCTTCAACAAGGGTTGCCTTCCATACTTATGTCTAAAACTCTTAGAATTTTAAGATTCATGATTTATGAAGTTTGGATTAGTCTCATATTGTGTTGATCATTTTTATTCATCTTTTTAGCATGTTTCATATTTAATTACACATGTTTCATTATTTTTATACTTGTCTATGACTAAGTACATGGTTTCATGACGTTATGCAATTTGATGATAATGACTATAGTGTCTCAGACTTAAATTCAAAAACTCGTAATTTAGTTTGTTCAAAGTCAACATACATGATTTTTATGGCTTGCAAAGAGTTAAGTCCAGTTAAAAAACCAATATATTTTATAAACTTAGAATACCAATAGTTCAAGTTTAGACAACAATTATATGATTTTGAAGGAAAATAGTTTCAATTAGACAAATAGATCACTGAAGCAGACAATTTCGTTTTGCATGGTCAGTTGGATACTAAGATAAGTCCCATTAATCCTGCTAGGAGTAGTCAATCAGTCTTTCAACCTTCCAGTAGAGGGTGATACCCATTTCCAAAAATTACATACCATCATAGGATATTTAGCCTATTAGAAACTAGAAATACTTTATGACTTAGTGGATCTACTAGGAGAATTATATGGATCTATACCATAGCATCGTATAGGGGCCCCTCCAGCACTAGATTACATATTGGGATCTATCGTTGCTCACACAGAGAAATGTCGGGTGTAAAAGCTCCTACCCTTGTTTAGCTTTCAGTCATTTTTACAATCTTTACAACTAAATTGTTTTCCATATTTGCTCAAATACACGAGTCCAGTTCTTACTTGAATTTTAGTTCTCTTTTATAAATTGATGATTTATTTATACTTGCTAGATGATTTATTTTAGTTCTTATTTATAAATTATTTTCCATATTTGCATAAATTTCTTTATCATACTTTAGTTCAGTTTCAGAATCAACCCAGAAATATGTTTACTTCAGCCACTTGCATCGATTTTCTTTCGTATTTATAGATCAATATCAGTTTATCATATTACATATTGCATTCGTACTAACCAGTACATAACATATACTGACTCATACTTTTTATGTTTCATTGTTCAATAATGCAGATCCGGCTAGCCATCCGTGCTCAAGGTTGATTGGATTCCTGCATCCTATATATCTTGGTGAGTCCTCATGATTTGGGGACCAAGACTATTCAGATTATCTCCTACAATTAGTAGTATTTTAGTTTTCAGCATTGTTCATTTGAGTTAGCTAGGGGATTATCCTAGAAACTTTTCTAGTTAGTTTAGTATGGATTTCACATAGTAGACATTCAAAGATTTTTATATTGCTATTGTTCCCTTGATTTTGTCGCTTCATTGAGATGATATCATTTATGTCTATACAATGCTTCTGCTAGTTATATATAAACTCTGGTGTTTGCCAGATCCAATGGTACATCTGGGTCATCAGGTGGTTCCAAATACCATGTTGCATCTAAGGTGTAGGCGTGGGGCATGGCAAAGGAAAAAAATAAGGATACATGATCATCATGTCTACTTTTACTTTCCAAGTATCTCCCTCTACAAACTTTATTCCACTAAATGACTTTGATTGAGATTGCATTTTTATTTGTAAATCTATAAACACCATCGTTACAAGCCTGATAGTGTAGGATCTGAACTGGTACCTCCTCATAGCTAAGGTTGTCTCTAATGTCAATGCTCTTCACCAGCACTATCAGAGAAGGATATCTTAGGCATTTTTTCAACATAGACATATAGAAGACTAGGTGCACTACTGCTAAGAATGTAGGAAGGTCTAGCTCATAAGCTACATTATCAACATTCCACAAAATTTTATAATGACCAATATAACAGGGAATAAGCTTTTCTTTTTACGAAACCTCAATACTTCCTTCATTGTAGACACCTTTAGGAAAACATAATCATCTACCTTGAACTCTAAATTTCTCTTCCTCACATCAACTTATGATTTCTATCTACTTTGAGTTGTCCTTAATCTATGTCTAATGATTTGAAACTTCTATGTCGTATCATAAACTAACTCTTTTTTAAATCTTCGCTGCCTTTCCAACCTTAAATTAAACAATGAGAAATCTATACCTCCTTCTCATAAAGAGCCTCAAATGGATCCATCTGAATATTGGAGTGAAAAATATTGTTTTACATGACGCTAACAAAGGAAAGTGTTCATCCCAACTAACCTTGAAATCAGATATACACCCTTTTAGTAGATCCTTTAAAATCTGAATTGGTCACTCTGCTTGAACCTTTGTCTATGGGTGGACAGCTGTGTTGAGGTGAACTTAGGTACCAATAACCTTATGTAAGGACCTCTAAAACTAGGAAGTAAAACTACCTATCTCTGTTTGAGATGATGGACATAGGAACCCATGCATCCTGACTTTCTCTTGAAGATAAATTCTTCCATAATTCTCTGTGGAGTAACTGGTATTAACTGGTATGAAATGTGCTGACTTATTCATCCTATCTACAATCACCTTAATTGAGTCATGATGTTTCCTGTTATGGGGTAGACCTATAGTAAAATCCATATTTATCACCTCTCATTTCCAATCAGGAATCTCAAAGTTATGCATCTTACCTCAAGGCCTTTGATGTTCAACCTTAATCTGCTGGCAATTAGGGCAACTTAACCACAAACTTAGCTATGTCATTCTTCATTCCGTTCCACCAATAGACCTCTCTTAGGTCCCTATACATCTTGGAAGTACTGGGGTAAATGGAAAACCTAGAACTATGAGCCTCAGATAATATTTTCAACCAAAAATAATTAATACTTGAGCTACAAAGTCGTCCCTAATATATGAGCACAACATCTAAAACCCACACATTGTGATTGTAAACTATACTTTTTAGCTAAAGTAAAATCAAATCGTTGTCTTTCTTTTATTTAACTTCAACAATCAATGAAGACTCTGAGTCATTCTGAACGAACACACCTCCATCATCTGTATCAATCAACCTAACCTCTAAATATGCAAGAACGTGCACTTCCTTAGCTAACTCTTTCTTAACCTTATTAATGTGAGTCATACTACCCATAAATAACCTTCTAAGTACGTCTTTCACCATTTTATCTTTGCATGATCGGTATATCACACTCATATCATAATCCTTGAGCAACTCTAACTACATCCTTTGATGGAGATTCAAATCTTTTTTTTCTAAACACATACTACAAGCTTTTGTGGTCAGCAAAAACATCCACACTATATAGATAATGCCTCTATATTTTCAAGGCATAAATAACAATTTCCAACTCAAGATCAATAGTTGAATAATTATTCTCATGAACCTTAAGTTTTTGAGGGGCATAAGCTATGACTCTACCATTCTGCATCAAAACACACCCGAGTTGAAAAAACCCTTAATAATCTCTAGCAGAGTCAACACTAGAGCTGAAGTCAACTTAGTTTTCAACTCCTGAAAACTTTTCTAACACTAGTCAAGAAAATTCAAACTTGACCATGTTTCTATGTTAACATGGTCAAAAGAACAGTTATAGATGAGAAGCCCTCAATGAATCCACAAAAATAACCAGCCAAACACAAAAGCTATAGATATATGATGAAAAGGTGGGTCTAGTCCAATTTCTAACTGCATCTATCTTTTGAGAACAACCTTAACACCTTCACTATAAAGGACATGACCAAAGAAGGCAACTGACTTTAACCAAAATTCACACTTAGAGAATTTGGCATAGAGATGAAGGTATCGAAGAGTTTGAAGGAAAATTCTAAGATGTTTGGGATGCTCATCTATATTTCTTGAATATACCAAAATGACATCTATAAAGACTATCATGAACAGGTCTAATTACTGCTTGAACACTCTATTCATATGAAGGTTATATGATCATTTTTCAAACAAAAAGACATGACCATGAATTTAAAATTTCCATAATAGGTTCTGAAGGATGTTTTAGGAATATCACACTCCATGGCCTTGAGTTGATGATAATCCAACCTGAGATTAATTTTGAAAAAATGACCAACACCTGAAAGCTGATCAAACAAGTCATCACTCCTGGGGATTGGATATTTTTTCTTGATTGTGACTTTTTTTAGTTAATGATAGTCTATGCACATCCTAAAGGGATTCTTCTTTCTTATACATGAATAAGACAAGGGCACACTAGAGAGACAAAATAGGCCTGATGAACCCCTTATCTAGGAGGTCTTCTAGCTTGTCTTTTAATTCTCTTAGTTCACCTCGATCCAATTTGTATGGAAGAATATAGATGGGCTAAGTGTTTGGGATAAGATATTTCTAAGTCAATGTCCTTGTCTGGAGGGACACTAGGTAAATCCTTAGGGAATACATCTGGCAACTCATTGACTACTTGAACTGACTGAAGGCTGGGGATCTCAGACTCAGAGTTCTTAACTAGAACTGTTTGATAGAAACACCCCTTAGAGATTATCTTCCTATCTTTCAAGTAAGAAATGAAATATCCTCTAGGAACAACTAAATTGCCCTCCCATTTGAGGACTGGATTATCAAAAAATTTAAAAAGGGTCAACTCTGGTCTTGGAATCAACAGTGGCATTTCAAGAATGAAGGTAATTCATGCAAATGATGACGTTAAAATCTATCATATGAGATAATATAGAATGACTCAGTAGAACTAATACTAGAAAGTTTTAATAGAATCTTTTAGCTATTATAGAGCCACTAAGTAGGGTGGAACAGAAAAAGGCTCAGATAGACTCTTTGAACTTACCCCAAATTGACTAGACACAAATGGAGACATAATATATAAGGTAAATTTGGGGTCTAATAAAGCATAAACATTGAGGGAATGGACATGTAACATATATGTGACTACTTCTAGTGACTACTTGTAATCTTTTATGGAACCCAATGCATAAATTAAGTTTTCTTATCTAACAACCACTGGTGCTGGATGAAGCACCCTACTGAGATAGGTGTGCTAATAATGTTGCTGAAGAAATGGCATGGGTCTTGTTAGCAGCATTCCTCCGCCTAGATGAGGGGAAGTCTTTATCGGTGACCTCACTAAATTTATCTAAAGCAACCACTCTTTTGATAAAGGCATTGACCAATATAGTCCCTACCACACCTACTACAAGGAGGGTAAGTGCGCTCTCCCAAAAAGATGGATTGAGAGGCTGACTTAGAAGCCTTGACTTGCTAATTATTCTAAGATCTAAGGTTCTAGTTAGGGCCACTAGATAAAGATAAGACTGGTCCTCTAAAACTCTATTGCTGTTGTTTATGTTTTGTGTCCTCCAACTGATTTAGGCTAGCTAAATTCACACTTGCTAGTATTATATTTCTTTCTTTTAAAATTCTCCCTTTGCTTTGACTTATCACACTCTACTTGCTCTAGGTGAACCATTAGATGACCACTATCTAAGTCACTAATCAATGTAGCTACTCTAATTTCCTTCGGCATATGAGGAGAGAGCTTAGAAAAAATATACTTATCCTAGTACATAGGTCATCAACCATCTCCGATGCATATTGAGATAATTGAGTAAACCACATGTCATACTCTGAAACATATGTTGATCCCTTCTATCTAAATTCAGAAACTCTTAGGACTTAACCTCCCTCTTCTCCCTCTTAAGGATCAACCTAAGAAGGCCTCTTTAAACTTTTCCCAGGATAAAGGGGTAACACCCACTTCTCCTATTCTTTTCCACTAGTCTTCCCATATTCTGGATACATCCTTCAGTTGATAGGATGTAAGGTCAACTTTGTCATTAGCATCTACTTTCATCACATCACAAACTTGATAAATCTTATCTATGAAGTTCTTTAGATCATATCCCAATTTTGATCCATGGAATTACAAAGGGTTTACCTGGAGAAATTCTCAAATACTAAAAATACTAGTATCTGGGGAAGCTGGATGGATTGCAGGAGCTGTTACCTTATACTGAGCCTTAGTTATGACAGTTTATACCTATAACTATAAGACATTTATGAATTCTACAAAAAAATGCTATCTTGTTGAGGTTCAATGGCTGGAGGAGCTAGAACTAGTGGATCCTAAGCCGTTTGGGCCTAATTTTGGTTTTGGACTTAGTAGATTGATGACTTATAGAATGGGGCTCTGTAGGGTGGTACAAGTCTAGGAGGCATGATCTAAAATGCGTATATAGAATGAGTTAGAAGATATTACTGAAGTTAAACTCCACCGCATGAAGTAAGATATTAAAAAAGGGAAACTTCCCTAAACACTCAGTAGCATCTCTATTATAAATGTAGCAATAGTTCACACCCATACACTGCGCGGGTATCTATAATTAGATGCTAAGTCTCGGTCCCCATATCACTCGGGTGCCAACATATCATTATCAACATAGTATGGATGAAATAACGGTACTGGGGTGCTATACAACCTAGCTACCCAACCCAATGATGCTATTTTGTACAATTATTAAAGCTAAAAACCTAGAGATAGCCCCATGGAGCCTACCTGTCATTCGACGACAAAGCTTTGCAATATCATGAATCGTACTCCG
>JBDJHY010283866.1:0-10165 GCA_039654485.1 Withania somnifera
AACCTAGAAAGCAACCCAGTAGTATACTATCCTCAAAACCCTTTACCCAATCTACAAAAAAACCAAACCATCACCATCAACTCTTAGAATATCCCTTTTTATTTCACCCCAAATAACCGCACTCCACAAAACCTCACACCCGTCTATCCAAGTACAACTCAAAATGTATCGAATCCAAAAGTCCAAAAACCACTCCCAACCACCTCCCTCACCGCTACAGTTCCCGAGGCTTACCCATCCTACAGAGTTCCAAGAAGGACAGAGAGCAGAAACCTTTGGATGATCAGTGGCATAGAGAAATGATATGGATGAAAAAAGAGATACCCAAGATACAGGAAACCAAAAGTACCTATGAGGAAGCAAAGTTCGATTACGATGACCATTGCATGCACCTGAGTATGTACTTTCCATAAGGCTTCAATATCTCTATATTTGAAATCTTCAACAGTACTGGAAATCCCACCGCCCATCTAAGAAGCTATTGTGACCAAATGGTGGGAGTTGGGAGAAATTAATTACTATTAATGAGTCTGTTTAATTGCAATTTAAGTGGAAAGGCACTGGAATGGTTCACTATTCAATACCTTAAAAATGGATGAGTTAGAAGTCATGGATAAAGAATTCGTGTAAATATTTTATTAAAACATTGAGGTGGTCTTGGATTGATATTTTATGAATCGTATCCGTCAAAAGACCAACGAGTATTTTTGAGACTATGCTTACCGGTGGAGAAAAGAGGCGACAAGAGTTCAACCGCCCATGTTTGAGGATGAAATAGTATCCATCTTTATGAGGGCTCAATAACCAGAATATTATGAAGAAATGATCTCAACAGTTTGATCCAACTTTGTAGATTTGGTAAAAATTCACAAAATTATGGAAAAAGGCATCATATCAGGTAAATTGTCCGATTGTTGAATGTCGAGATCCAATGAGCTCTTAAAGAAAAAAAGGGAAGATGTATCAAATACTTCACCTCTCCCTATCTCCAAGATTAGGATATCTCTTGGCCCTATCTTAAAAATAGCCACAATGGTACCAAGCTACAACACCATTCCCCAAATTTCCCAACCAGTGTTTTCACCAGCATAATCCCCTGTCATTCCACCAAGTTACTTTGTACAAGACAATGTAGTAACCCCATAGTCAAATTTCCGACCCCCGTACAAAAACACCATTCCAAATTATAAAAGTTATTCAAATGCCTGAACCTACTAAAAAGCACTAGAAAACTCCAACTTGCAGTAACAACCTCAACAAAATCAAAATAATACCAATACCCCAAGACCGAACTTCTAAAGGAAATCACCAGAAACCTTTACTCCTTAGGCATAAATTTGAGTCCATTTGATAGACAGGTTGATAGACGCTGGACTTATTCACCTTCTCCCAACTCATATTATCAATATCGACACTTGTTTCTATCAAGTAGATCGCTGATGTGCTTAATATTTCGACAAGGTAGGACATGACAAAGAATACTGTCCTTATATAAAGCATAAGATACAAAACTTGATAAATCAAAAAGGGATTACTCTCCAGACTGTGCCCAACGTTAACAATAAAGCTCTCCCGAATCATGGAGAGCTAGTGTAAATAAGATTAAGATAGTGGTTAATCTGCAAGAACTTGGTGAAAGGGAAAGAATAAGAATTAGTCAAAATGGTAGAAGTGGCCAAGGTCATAGCAGCCTTGAAAATCGTTGAAAATCCCAAATTTATGCTTGCTGCAACCCCTCATAAGATCTTTGCCTTGGTTCAGGAAAAAAGAGAATTTACTGTTAAAATAGTAGTAGCTAACGATATGAATCAATCTTGAAGATTCTATACCCCAGATAGATTAGCCAATGATGCCTATATGAAAGACCTGTCACTGAAGGTTAACCAAAAGAGTTTTGGAGAAAAATGTAGCCAAAGGAGTATTCTATCATGAAAGCTGGCTCTTCTTAAGGTTTTATACAAGACATACGTGCGACAAGGGATAATGTGAAGACTTGGATTCCATGATCAGTAAAGTGGTAGGAAGCCATAAGATTGTTTTTTAGAGATGATGAGCTACTATTCGAAGGAGTAATGCACAACAAGGCTCTGCATGTCACTATGAAGTAGAGAGATAAGATAAAATCTCGGGTGTTGATTGATAATGGGTTAGGGTTGAATATTTTCCCTTTGTACACATTAATTCAGCTTAACTATGATATCGAGAAAATCAATCAAAGTTACATAGACGTCTGAGGTTTCGACAGTAGGTAAAGAGATACCGTAGGTAAGGTGAGCCTCTTGTTTTAGATGGGCCCCATTAAACTTTAAGCTGAGTTCCGAGTAATGGATATCAATCCTAGAAATAACCTATTGCTGGTACGACCTTGGATCCATGCCACTAGGGTAGTACCCTATACTTTGAATTAGTTGATGAAGTTTTTCTGGGACTGGCAAGAAGTAACCATTGAAGGAGAAAGAAGCCACCCCAATCATCGTAGGGGATTAGTGCCTATGATTGAAGAGTCTCATAAGAAAATTGGATTTTTTGTTATTGAATTTGTGTATGCCACATGTGAAGAAATGAGTCCTCCCATCTCAATACCTTCAGTGTATAAAATGATAACATCTATCATGCTGAGGTTTTGAGCCTGGTATGGGGAAAGGGAAGAATATGGACAGAATTATTGAACCAATTTATATCCCCAAGAAATTCAAGTATGTCTTTGGATAATAGCCTACAACAGACGATGAGATACAGTTTGTTAAGAATAAGATTTTTGGTTTGCCAAAACCTATTCCTCTATTTATACCAGCCATTTCCCATTTGCATTAATGCTGTGTATAAGGGTCTAAAGGAAGGGATTAGAGATTTTTTTGAGGAATACGATGTCATCGTAGAGGAATTATCAGTTGTGACTGGAATTCATCCTACTAATCCTGGAGAAAAATACAAAATTGGGGTGCCATCCCAGTTGCGACTATCCGAGCATCGGGTAGAATGAGTTTTCAAAGTTTGTTAAAAATTGGTGATGATCTCGAGGAGGACGAGGCTCACCCTTTGTTTTGAATGTTCCTGTCTTAGTTTTTAATTTCCAAATGGCACGGATACATACTCATATAAATCGTGATCCATAGTTTGTAATTGTTTAAAAATCTAAAGAAAAGCCTTCCCATAGTTGTGAGTATTTTACCATTCATATATATATATATATATTTTCTAATCTTATGTTTGTGATTTTGGTAAAGAGATTTTAAAAACCGTTTCTCTCATGTCATTCCAAGTCCCTAATAAACAAGACAAGTATAAGGACGATGATACAAATAGATACAATGATGAAGAATGTACAAGACTTGAGTGGTTAGTAGGGAAGTTTGAGCAGTTCGAAGACCAGGAAATGCCAAATCTTGAAGAAACTCAGTCAGATAACTTGGGAAACAATGAAGAGGGCAAAGAAACTAGAATTAATATGCACACGACACGAGGCAAAAAGAAGAGCTTACACACCTTATCAAGAAATACGTCGATGTGTTTTACTGGTTGTATAATGATATGCCAGGATTGAGTACTGACATTGTCTCCCATAAGTTGCCTACAAATCCCAAGTGCTGTTCTGTAAAGCAAAAGTATTGGAAATTTAAACTAGATCTAAGTCTATCGATCAAGGAGGAAATCACAAAAAACAAATCCCAGACAAGGTGGTATAGGTAACCAAGTATCCTACTTTGCTAGACAATATCATTCCCGTGCCAAAGAAATATAGAAAAGTCAGAATCTACATAGATTCCAAAGACCTAAATAGGGCCTAATATTCATATTTAATAGAAAATTGTTCCAAACATTAAATGCAATCATTCATGGATTATTTCTCCGGGTATCATCAATTTTGATGGATAAAGGCAACACAGATAAAATAGCTTTCATCATACCCTAGGGGGTGTGTACCATTATAGAGTAATGCCTTTTGGGCTTAAGAATGTTGGTTCTACCTATATGAGAGCCATGAAAATGCATAAATAAATTAAAGTGTATATTGATGATGTCATAATCAAGTCCTGAGAAAGTGTTGACTACTTGGAATATCTGAAGAAGTTTTTTGAAAGGCTTCAGAAGTATAAGATAAATCCTTCAAAGTGCACTTTCAGAGTGCCTAAGAGAAATTATTAGACTTCATAGCTAGTTTGAGAGGCATCGATCTCGACCCTTCAAAGATAAAGACAATTCAAGACCTACTGCCACCCAAAACCAAGAAGGAGGTCACGAGTCTCTTTGGTAGCTTAAATTACATCATTCTCTTCATAACTTAGTCGACCCTTATTTGTGAGTCCATTTTAAGTTGCTGAAGAATGATGCTCCAACCCATTGAACATAAGAGTGCCAAAAAGATTTCGATTCCATTAAGGAATATCTATCCAGTTCACTGGCTCTAGTACTACTGTCAGAATGAAGTTCTGTTTTCTTGTAGTTATCAGTGTCATACAATTAATTTGAATGTGTTCTCTCCCAACATAATGAGACATGGAAGAGGGAACAATGTATCTAATATATGAATAAGAAATTTATCTAGTAGGTGGCCCGTTGCTCTCTTTTGGAGAAAACTTGTTGTGTTTATCATAGATTACCAGAAGTCGAGACACTATTTGTCTTCCTACACTACTTGTCTTATCTCCAAAATGGATATGTTAAGAGACATGTTTCAGAAGGAAATGCCCACAAGAAGGTTACAAAACTGGAGAATTTTATTGAGTGAATTTGGCATCATATATGTTACTCAAAAAGCCATCAAGGGTCAATAATCGCGGATCACCTTACTGAAAATATAGTCGATAAATAGATTAATTTTCTATGGACATAATTCCCAGATGAAGAGTTAGATTCGTGGTAGAGGATATCTCAGAAAGTTACTCGGGATTGAGGTTGTATTTTGATGGAGCTGTGAACTTTAAAGGATCTAGGGTAGGATCTATCTTAGTTTTTGAAACTTTCCATCACTATGTGGTGATAGAAAATCTCCATTTCCCCTGTACCAATAACATGGTAGAATATGATGTTTGTATTTTTTGATTACAACTCACCACTGATATAAATATACAAGTATTCCTGGTAATAGGTGATTCTGATTTATTAATTCACCAGGTCCAAGGAGATTGGGTCTCCAAGAATTACAAGATTAGTCAATATGTAGAAGTGGTACAAAGGTTGTACAAGTAATTCCGAAAAATAGAATTCAAGCTCACTCCTAGTACACAAAATGATCTTTCTAGTGTATTAGCCACCATTGCAACCATGCTTCAGTATCCCAATCGATGTTTTATAGATCACTTAGAGGTTGTGGTAAAGGAATAATTGGCATATTATTCACAAGTCAAAGAAGAACTAGATGGTAAGCCATGGCACTATGAGATAAAAGAGTACCTAGAAAATTGAGAATACCCAAAAGATGCTGAAGCAAATCATAAGAAAGACATCTTCCACATGGCCAACAATTTTTTTCTGAATGGAGGAATCCTTTACAGAAGGATGCCCGACTTAGGGGTCATTAGGTGTATAGACGCGATTGAAGCTACAAAGCTAATTCAAGAGGTGTAGACCACATACGAATGACCTTCTGTTATCTAATAAAATACTGCGAGCGGGTTATTCTTGGATGACCATGGAAAGTGATTATTGTCAGTTCATGCAAAAATGCCACCAATGTCAAGTACATGGACACCTTATTCGAGTGTCTCCACATGAATTGCATTCTATGAGCTCACCTTGGCCTTTTGTAGCTCGGGGAATGGATGTCGTCAACCCCATTGAACCACCAACATCTAACGGAAATCTCTTCATTCTTGTAGCTATTGACTATTTCACCATACGGGTGGAAGCCTCTTCCCACAAAGCAGTAACCAAGAAAGTGGTAGCCGACTTTGTCCAAGGAAATATGATGTATCGATTCATTATTCTAGAGACTATCGTCACCAACAATGGAGACAATTTGAATATCCATTTGATGAAGGATATCTATGATAAATTTAACATCACTCATAGCAATTCAACTTCCTACTTCTCACAAATGAAGGAGAAGTCAAAGCGGCAAATAAGAACCTCAAGAAAATCCTATGAAAGATGATCAACAATAACTAGTGTTTTAACGATGCCTTGACCTGTAACTTGTTGGAATATCATATGACCATGAGAACTTCAACATGAGCTACTCCTTATCTCTTGATCTATGGTACAGAAGCTGTGACAACATCATAAATCGATATCCCCTCATTATGCATTATTCAAGAATTAAGAATAAGCAACGAGGAATGGGTCCAAGCACGTTGCAAATAGTTGGATTTAATTGATGAAAAAAGGATAAGTTCTGTATGCCAGGAACAACTTTATTAGCAAAATGACCTTTGCCTTCAAAAAAAGATAAAGAGTCCAAAAGTTTGAAGTAGGACAGTTAGTACTCAAAAGGTTTTTTCCTCACTAGGAAGAATACAAAGGAAAGTTCATGCCCAATTGGCAAGGGCCTTATGTGGTTTGCAAAGTCTTGAGTGGTGGTGCACTGATTCTAGCTGAAATAAATATTGAAGAATGGACCAAGTCGATCAAATCAGATGTTTTTCAAGAGATACTATGTTTATGTCTTGTTTTCTTGTATTTTTCTTCTATATTTTGCAATACTTTTTTAGTAAGTTACTCATTCCCACCCTTATGTATGAACTGCATTTGAACTGAATTCCCCAAAAGGGATACGTAGGCAGCCTCCTAACTCTAGTAAGCTCCTTAGAATTTTCTTATATCATTTACCCACCCCCCTATGTATGAACTAATTTTGACCTAAATAACCTAAATAAAGGATACGTAGGTTTTACGACCCAAAAATCGAGTTGTGATAGCTTTTACATCTCACCTGTAGACAAGCCTAACTCTGGCCCAGAGAAACAATGGTGGGCCAACAACAAGATCCCAAAGAAAAGAAGAAGAAGATGAAGAGATATGATAGAAATAGAATACATAAAACATAACCCAATACCTCCCCCAAAATTGGTATAGTGGCTGTATAGAAAGAGTACAAAATATATCCCACAACGGGCCAAAACTACAAAATGGATATCCAGAATCCAAGTGGGATAACTATAGAAAATTGATGGATGATTATCCAGCATGAACATCATTTGCTCATCATCTCTCTGAACAATACCAAGCTACTCCACACAATTGTGTCCGCCCTGATATCTCGTACTAATACCTATATCAGGAAAAGATATGGAAGTGTAACACGAGTATCAAAAACAACGGGTACCCAGTAGGCAACATAGGATTATTGGGCAAAAGTAAGCATAAGCAAGGTAAAGAATAATTCTAACAAGTAAACACAGTGGTACGTAGTGTATAACCCAAAGAGGTAACTACAGTAATATATAGTAAGTACAGTTAAGAACTAACTATCAATGTGTGTAGTATCAACTAACAAGTATATATAAAGTTACGAAAAAGGCATAGCACATAGACTCGGGCAAAGAGTAGATCATGACCAAACATGACACGTACCTGGAGCTGCAACGTAACCAACACAAGTAAATATCAACAAACGACTACAAAACCATCAACCAGTTTAGCTAACTATGAACACAACAAGTTCAGGTATAGTACTAATAAGAAATAGAAGAGAACAAGTAAAGTCTACTAGCAGCCAAACCTGACTGGTACCCCATTCTACCGGTAGGTACATCAGACAACCAAGTAACCCAACAGGTACTTCCCCTTAAGTCCCAAAGGGTACAAACAATGTGCAAGCATGTAATACAAAAGAGTGCTAGAAAGGTAAGAAAATATCAGTATGGTCCCTCTCTGGGATAATCCCAGAATCGAGGGGGCATAGACCACGTACAAAAGTGTCAGGATGATTTCTATCTAGGATAATCCCGAATAGAGAAGAACCCGTGGAGGACTAGAACAACATACCCCATAATAAACATCACTATGCTACCACTCTGGGATAATCCCAAATCGAGAGAGACCCACTAAAGATTCCCCATACACTTACCCAGCCTACTCCATATACCCCTTTCTTAGCCACGCATCATACCATAGGCATAGCTCCCCAGGTCGGAGGGTCCATGGAGGGACCTATACCCAGATGCAAAACCAACAAAAAGTCATTTTGTATCATAATCATCAAGACAAAAAGGAAAAAACTCGGGCTCACATCCTGTATATCATATCTCAGTGAAAACTCAAGTATAGCCATATAGGCAAAATCCATACCTCAGTAAAATCCATTTGTGGCCATGTAGAAAGTATCAAGAAAACACAGTGATAGTGAGAAAACAACCTCAAAGGTATAAGAAAATAGTTCCATGCTATTCATGAGAATAGTCGTGTAAAGTATAAATATATATAATAAATCAGTTTCCGATGGTTACTCTTTCAAAAATCCAGTTAACTTTTAAAACGTTTAATCCGTGCTCGCAACACAAAACCAATCAACATACTAACTAGCCTAAGGATTCTAACAAGAACCTATATAGTGGATGCTAATCCCTAGTCACAAGATGTAATCTCCCCTAGCCTAGCCACGATCTCGAATCATGAATAGCCATATTCCAGATGCCTTAGCTTCCTAGAAGGGCGCCCATTAAGGGCCAAGAATGCACCCATATAAGGGTATACATGGAACTCCCAAAACTCAGTCCAATACCACTCACTCCTATACTCGTATTGGGCTAAGGAAAAATAATATTATATAAAGCTGCTACGTATTTAGCAAAGCCAAATTTGATTGGTTAATATCATCACAAAAGGAAGCTAATGATCCAGCATTGTCATATCATACCCAACTAGGTACGGGGTAATCACATAGGGCTACTAACCAACCAACAAGACCGCATCCAGCTATCTATATCCCCAAAGGGGTCCACACCTTCCTTAATAACAAATAATAGTTTCAGGTAAAACACAAATAATCATTCTATCCAGATCAGCTCTAAAACCACCAGCCTATATTGGGAGATTGCTGCTAAGCTCTAATTAGTAGTTTAATTCCCTCCCCAACCTCACTATGGTCAAGATTCCATGTATAAAAATATACATCAAGGGTGTTACTCCTTCCCCAGCCACACTACAGTCCAGAGTCAGCGTAAAACACGTGGGCGGGGAAATACATACCCAGGTAAGTAGTTAATCTGCAAGCAAGCTAAATAGTCCATAGGCCGGATAAATAAGCATATTAGGGAACGAATAATTGTCCTAGCCCTGAGCTAAAACTTTACCATGCATATACTATATTAATAACTAATCTAAAGAAACTAGATTGTAGCCTACCTAGAATTCAGTGATATCATTGAAAAGCATGCCCCAAATCCCCAAAATCATATACGAAGCTCAAAATCACATGAGTCTAGAAAAACCATAGTCTACATGTCAATAAGAGAAAAACAAGACCCATATTTCTATAAATAGCGGGGAAAAAATCCCAGCTAAAATTGGGTCCATAAACCCTAAAAGCTTGGAAAATAAAAATATTTATATCCACGTGCAGAGGAAAACTCGTACATCATACGGTACAAAGTAGAGATAAATTTACGGTATAATCAAAAGACATAAGCTCGAAAAGTTTTTAATAAAGGAACGAAGAATTAACTGGTATAAATGATTGTAGAACCACTATAATACATTTCTACAGAGTAACATTTATTAAACCTCTTCAATTATACTTAGTTTATGTTAGAAACTAGAGAAAATTTGAAACTTTGGTGAAAATGCCGAGAAAACTAAAAAAATGAAATTTATACATACACCTTTTGGCCGATACAGTCATCACGGGCAAAAACCTGACAAATTTTGGAAAAAATTTGAGGACACACATGGAATGGAAAAGAGTCCAATTGTAGCACTCTATATAAGAAATCTTTAAGTAATCGACATTCTAGATTCAAACGAATCAAGGCGATTTGAGATCATATAAATTGACTAAGGCTCGAGAACCATAAATATGAAAGGATGTAACCCATAGGAACCCTAGGGATCCAACTAATCGATCGCAGAAAGTACTAAATAACTTAGGGAAGTCCTAATTTATGCTCTAACCGTAAGGAAATAGTGGGAGTCACAGAAATGACCCTGAGGACCATTACAATATCAACCACTAAAGAAATGTTCATCTGCAAAAGTTAAGGAGAAAGGAATACTCGAAGTCTGGAAC
>JBDJHY010283896.1:0-10165 GCA_039654485.1 Withania somnifera
TCTTATGACATTGACATTGGGTTTTGGGAACTTGTATTACATCTTATTATTTTCCGCATATACTGTAGTAGTCCTCCGTTTCGGCTACGGACTACAGGGTTTGGTTCTCATACTGGGTGGATAGTAGGTTCCATCATGATTCCAATAAATCGGGTCGTGACAAGAGGTGGGCATCTAGCTGATACTCGCCCCCAAATCGCATAGGCCTTAGGAATTGATGGACTACCCAGTGGTGATTTTAATAGTGCAACTTCCTATATCTTTTGACTTTGTTGGGAGTTTCTTTTAAATTCTTGAGATACACAACTTTCTCAACGTCACAGTCACATACACTGTCACTCTACACTTGTTGTTTTTAATGTCTTTAAAATACATGGCATATTTTGGAATTCCCTGCAACACATCAACAAGAGGTAAATTCACATGTACCTACTTCAACATCTCAATGAACTTCTTGAAGCAATCTCCTTCTTTCCTTTTTCTCAACATTTGTGGAAGGGAGTAGGAATTCTAACAGCAGCAACCTTATTCTCTGTCTCTAACTCATCAGTCTTCTCATCAATTACCTCCTTGGAGGGTTTATTCTTTTGAACCAACTCTTCTAAATGCCTACCAGTTTTTGTTGAAATTGCATGAACCTACTTGGGATTAGAGTCTGAGTCACCAGGATGACCTTCTTGAGGCCTCATATTTTATGCTACTGCTATTTTCCCAATTTTCTTCCTCATGTTTTGGTGGGACATTTTTATATCATTCTACTCCATAGCCATCCTATGTTTCTCAGTAGCTAGTCTCTGCTGATCTATAACCATCACATCTAATTTTGTGAACAATCCCTTTGCCGTGTTCACCATATCTATCATCTACCTCTTAAACACCTTATTACTCATGCTAGGAGACTGGTCTCGTTTAAAATTCCCTTGCAGTTGTTGTTCGTTATGCATCAAGCCTTGATTTATGAATTTATTATGACTCTGGTTTTAATTTCCACCCCAAGAGAATTTGGGGTGTGTTCTCTAATTAGGGTTATAAGTGTTACCATATTACTACATTCCTCCACCCTTTGGGCATTACCTACAAAGTTCACTAAGTTAAGATTGGCACCTCAAAACTCTAAAGCATGCTCTCCCCTACCTTTTATTTTACACCATGTGTTTTGCTGAATAGAATTTACAAGAATTTTTTTTTATTGTTCTTTAACAACATAGAAATTTGATTTTAGAGTGTCGATAATTGTGCAGACAACAAGGTAGACACATAATCATTAATCATTCTAGAAACATGCCTCTTCACAATAATTCTTGAGTTATCAGTGTAATTAGGATTTCTCTGTGACATTATATTCAATAACTTTACTTGCTCATCATATTTTTTCTCCAAATCCTAAGCCCCATCTACGGAATCAAGAAATACCTTAGTGTGTTATTAAAATCCCTCAATAAATGTGTAGGCCAGCACTTCATTTCTCCAACGATGATGTGTAGAATTCAACAACATAGACTTGAACTGATCCTAAGATTGAGCTAAATTCTACCCTTTTTTCTGATAGATGTGAAGGATCTCTCTCCTCAATTGAGTTGTCTTTCCATATGGAAATAATCTAGTTAAAAACATATGTTCAAGTTCCTCCCTTAAAGTAATAGAGTTTGATGGTTCGAACTCCAAACATCTCTTAGCTTCCCCAAGAAGAGAGTAGGGAAATAATGTCAAGTGAACATACTCCTCTAAGACCCTATTTGGATCAAAAGTATAAATTTACTCCAGGACTGTTCATAGATGGTATTTTGGATCTTCATGATATAATCCAGTAAACTAAGAGTTTATAAATTGTATCATTTTGTGCCTTAGAGTAAAATGGCCACCCAAATCCAGCTTACAAATGTTTGAGTGTATATTAGTAACCAGTAGGATTGCAACCTCACGAACATGTCTTACTTCCATAGGTGTAAGTTAAACTATTGCAAGTTGACTCTTTCAGGTTAAACAAAATACGGTTGCTCCACCTCAATCTGAGGAATAGGATAAAGATATCCTTCTCATTTGGTGATGTAAATATCTTTCTACTTTTGTCAGCAACTCTACTAATTCCTCATCTCTAGTCAGCTCTTAGAAATGAGTTAAACTTGAAAAATGCAACAATTAACATCAAGTTTTTAATGCTTAAGTAAAATAAGAAAGAAGAAATACAAACAAGAAAATTTCTAATTTTACTATGTCACTGAAAATGACGCCAAAAACTTGTTGCACTTTTTATTGCACGCAAGCGTACATAGCCAAACAAGTTGTAAAGTGTCTTTAAGAAAGATGGAATGTTGAACCCAAAGGACTTAGAGGCCAAAATTTGTCAATTATCCTTCCTCTACTAATTTACTTAATTGCTCTTATTATATCAATATTAAGAATGAAAGTATCTATAGCTAGAAATTTAAAAGAAACACCAAAGTATCAATTTATGTATTGTATGAAGTAATGAGGAAGGTTCCACAGTGAAGGCTTTTTGCATAATCCGTGTTCTAGCATGCACTTTTATTAATCTAATTTACTTGTCTAGTTGTTGACATACGAGGTTAATGATATGGACATGGTCTCCTAATCCACTAACCTTCTATCAAACCTAGAGAACATACTACATCATTGAGTGAGGATATCCCTATTAGACCCAATGCATTTAAGTTATCATCCAATTTCGTAGACAAGTGATCCATCTAGGTATATCCCTATCATATTTGAAAATCTATTTCCTATTTCGATAAAAATATATTATTCCTTACATTACACATTATAATCCTCTTGTTATCTCCTGAATTCAAGTGTTTCCAATATGTTTATTTCAATGGTGATCAAGTATCAAACTTGTAAAATAAGAATGTATGAAAAAACAATACGATAATTAATTTAGAAAATAACTTCGCGTACTACAAACACTTCATACTATGGGCCTCGAACCCAGAAAGAGGAGAATTATCCACTCATAATTGTTAAAATAATAATAACAAGGCTAATCATCCAATGACATAATAAGAAAAAAGTTAAGAAGAAAAACTTAGGAATGAAGTTGTTGATATTATTTTTCAATCCCCAAGAATATAATAATGAATTTCCTAAAAAATTATCTAAAACACCACTAATACGAAGTATAAATAATTATAACTTGAGTCCCAAACCTGTAGCGAAGTAGTAGAAGTAGATGGAAAATTCCTTCGCAGTGCGCTCCGCACTAGAAGCTTTTATTAGAGAAAGTGCACAGCGCGCTATATAACACATTGCAATTCCAGTGGAGGTAGGTGATGGGAAGCACAACACTTTGGATACATTCAGAGGATTAAGTGTGCACCGTGCTGGATTGCTTAAGTTTCTTCCTCAACAATTTCATCTACGTGGCATACTTTGCAAAATATTCAGCTCCTCAAAGCCTCGTTACTTTCTTTTTCAAGAATTCCTTTGCAAACCCTGACATGCCAACTCCACAAACATGGATAGAACTCCATCAAATCCTTGCTCATGTAAGCACCATAATTTTGCAAAGTTGCTCTCATGACCATAATATCCAAGTAAGATCCATAACTCCTTTTGATCTTTGCTTTTGAGTTTTGCTCCACAATTTCCTAGAAATGATGCCCTATCATTACTGCACAAACTCACACACATATTAGGATGTTCAACACATAAACGATACATGAAAAACCTAAAATAAATAATAACCTAGACATTTTATTTATTTCAACCCTATCTAACTATTTTATTTCGTTTTTCCATTAATTTTGGGGATAAATAAGGTACATAACTGACAACCAAACTATTTAACACTCATTCACTAATATATAGTCATTTAAGTCCCAAAACCTTTATGTCGTTCTCAAAACAATGTTAAAAGGTGGGTGAATGGTTTCAATAAGGTGTATATTCTCAACTATGCTCACCCATCATAGTAGGTAAAAACAATTGGCTTCAAAGACAAAATTTCCATTTGATCTTCTAAAACACATTTTGAACCTTTTTCTTGAACAAAAATAACCTCTGGGATCACACAAAATCAACAAAATTCTAAAACAAGCTCTTGCTTATCAAATGTTGACAAATACTAAAATTTAGCCTTAAATCTCAATTTTATCTTATCAAATGAGAAAAACTCAGCACGAAAAGACTAAAAAAAAAAACAAGCATCCTTCCAAACCAAATTCCATATTTTAGAGATGATGGGACTAACAAAATTTCATTTCGAGACTCAAAACTCCGAATGTTGACTAAAATCAACTATTTTAACTTAATGGTTTCCAAAACCTAATAATTTCTTCAAACTTATTACATTTTGCTCTAGTTTTAAAACAAACCCCATAAACAGAATAAATATGACTCCTGGAAACTATCAGGAAGGGAAAAATACTTATTTTATGAGAAACATAAACAATAACCTTCAGGGTCGTTCATCATCCACCATTAAAAACCATTTTAATACTCAGACATGAAGAAATAGAAATTACTTGAAGTATAAAATGCTAGGGTTATTCGAATGCATATCAGACTCGATCTCCCAAGTAGCCTCATCAATAGCGTCGGTGCTTCCGCTGAACTTTCACTAAAGCTATCTCCTTCTTCCTTAACTTTCTAACCTGCCTATCAAGAATAGCCATATACTCCGCCTCATTAGTCATGTCTTGATCCTGTCATAGACTTATAGTGAATTACCTGAGAATCATTAGCAATGTGTTTCCAATTCATGGAAACATGAAAATTAGGGTGCCTTGCTAATAAACTAGTGGCAATGCTAAGTCATAAGCCATCTCCCCAACAAATTTTAGAATTTTATATGGGCCAATAAATCGAGGGATGAGCTTTCACCTTTTCTTTTGAATCTCATCAAATCTTTAATGGGTGATGCTAAGAAAAACATGGTCCCCCTCCATAAACACTATGGCTCGAACCCCCCTATCAACATAACTTCTTTACCTAATATAGGTTGTCAATAATGTGCTATTAATAACTCAAACTAGCTCTATAGCATCACAAAATAAGTTTGTTTCCAAGGATCTCACCTCAAAATAATCAAACCAACTAATCAAATATAGACATCTCATACCATATAAAGCCTCAAAAGACTCTATCTGGATGCTAGAGTGATAACTATTAGTATATGAAAACTACGCCAATGGTGAGTGCTTATCGCAATCTCCTAAAAAATAGTAGCACATGCTCAAAGCATATCTTTATACCTGAATCATCCTCTCAGACTGGCCATTCATCTGAGAATACAAAGAAGTACTCATATCTATCTGAGTCCTCAAACCATGCTGTAATACACTCTAAAAGTGTGAAGTGAACAAGAATCCTCCGTAAAAAATAATACATACCAGACACCATGTGAATGAACAATCTGACAGAGATAAATATCTACTAACTTCTCAGCTTATAATCAAATTTGACTAGAATAAAATGAGTAAACGTTGTCAAAGGGTCCACAATTACCTAAAAAGAGTCATAAACACCCATGGTGGAAAGCAACCCCATAAAAAATCCATGGTAATCTTCTCTCACTTCCAAGAAGGAATAGGAATCCTCTAAGATACTCAATTGAGCCACTAGTGCTCAAACTTAACTGTCTGACAATACATGTATCTATCTATAAACTCAACTATATAATTCTTCATTCCCTACCACTAATAGTGCTCAATTCATGATACATCTTTGATGATTTGGGGTGAATGTAATATCTCGAACAATAGGCCTCTTCCAAAATCAATCTAATCATATCTCCCACCTTGGGCACGCAATCCTACTACCAATCTACAAAACACCATCAGAATCAAGTAAGGCCTTTTTTTCTTCCTTTTAAAACATTTTATCCTTGCTAATGCACAATTATCTATCATCTGATTACTTTTTCTTGATCTGATCCATCAAGAAAGTATGAGACTTAACAAAATCAAGGATCCCGCCATCATCTGAGATTTATAAAGAAAAAAATTATTGACTAGATGAAGAACATCCCTAGACAGAGGCTTCTACTCATCACAAATTAAGGAAAGACTACCCATACTATCTGATTTTCTACTCAAAGCATCAGCTACCACATTAGCTATACCAAAATTGTACAAAATAGTTGTACCATGATATTTTAGATACTCGATCCAATGTCTCTACCTTAAATTTAGGTCCCTCTAGCATAAAATGTACTAAAGACTCCTACGATCAATGAACACCTCACAATGGATCCCATAAACATAACTTCACTACAACTTCAACAATTACCATGTCTAAGTCATGTGTAGGGTAGTTCTTCTATGAACCATCAATTTCCCCAAAGCATACAATGTAACCTTCCAATTTTGTATCAAAACTCCATAAAACCCAACTTGGAAGCATCATAATAAATAGAAAAAGGCTTTCCCTCAATATCCAAAGTAAAAAAAGAAGTCAAAGTCAAGGAAGCCTTAAGCGTTTGAAACCTCTCCTCACACTCATCCAACCACCGGAAAGCTATATTTTTTTTAGTCAGCGGAATCAACAGAGACGTAATGGAAGACAATCCCTAAAAAATATCCATTAATAACTATGTATAAAAAATAAATTATAGATCTCTATAGGAGAAGTAGGCCTAGTCCCACCATGAGCAACAACAATATTCGACAAGTAAAAAATAATACTATGATTGGACACCACATTCCCCAAGAAAGTCACCAAACTAAGTCAAATTTTACATTTTGAAAAGGTGGCATATAGCTTCTCCTCCCTTGACCTCTATAGCACAATCCTCAAATGCTCCACATGAGCCACCTTGCTCCTTGAGTACAAAAAAATGTCATCAGTAAAGACTTTAAAAAAATGAGTCGAGATAGGACTGAAATACTCTGTTCATCAATTCCATGAAAATTGTTGGGACATTGATCAGTCCAAAGGACATCACCAGAAACTCATAATAGCCATAACGAGTCAAAAACAAAATCTTAGGGGTATCTGAAGCCCTAATATTCAACTTATGATAGCCATACCTCAATTCAATCTTAAAGAAAAATAGATCCCTATAATTGGTCAAATAAAGTATTGATCTTGAGAAGGGGATAGTTATTTTTAATAGTGACCTTGTCCAGATGCCTATAATCAATGTACATCCTCATAGACCCATCATTTTCCTTCACGAACAAGACAGAAGAACCCCATGGTGACACACTCGACCTAATAAATCCCTTACTCAACAAATCTTACAACTAATCTTTTAATTCTTTCAACTCTATTGGTGTCATATGATAAAGAGATATAGATATAGGCATAGCTTTTTCCTCAAAATCAATACAAAAATTAATGTCCATGTCTAGGGGTACACCCATAAAATCTTTAGTGAAGATATTTGGAAACTCACATGTCACTGGAACATACTCAGTAGAAGGAGTATCAACACTAGTATCCTGAATAAAGTCAAAATAGGAGAGGAAACCTTTATAAATTGGACTTTGGGATGAAGAAAGGAAATAGCCATGCTAGGATAAAAACCACTAGAACCTGGCACTCAATCTTTGGAATACTCGACATAGCCAAAGTGATGGTCTTAGAACAAAAATTCAAGATAACATGATATTGGGAAGCAAATTCATACCTAGAATAAAATCAAAATCTAGTATATCTATACTAATCAGGTCTATCAAAGTATCATACATTACAATTGTAAAAACATTGGATAGGTACACCATATCCACCACTAAGTAATCACCCACAAGAATAGACACATGTAAAGGCATAGGTTGGGAATCACAAATCATATTCAATCTAGAAGTGATATAGGTAGAGATATATGAATAAGTAGATCCAGGATAAAATAAGACTGATACAGCTCAATGACCCATGGAACAATACCTAAAATCACTGCATAGAAGGCCTCTACGTTTGGTTTACCAAAAATTCATAATGATGACCCCTACCACTATTTAAGAGAGAATCTCCTTTATAAGCATCTACCAAAACTGTAGCTCAATGATCACCTTTAACTGAAGTCCAATCACCACTACCCAGATGTACTCTACCCGGACCATTCACTGGAGGTCTTGGTGCTCCAGGTGGCTACTAAAAATACTTTGGGGCCCTCAGTAACCCCTATTTGGGAAAGACCTCTACATATGACTTGGATCTCCATAAGTGAATCAAGAACTCGACAACATAGACTACTGTGATAAACCATATGAACCTGGATATCTATTATACCCCTTCTACATCTATTGAGAACCATAAGAACCCTATCCTAGGCTAAAATTTCCACGACCAGTGTACCCTAGTTTTATAAGTCATCACAACCTAATATGGCCTTTGTCAATGAGATGATCCACTCCTCTTGAATGAACCCATATCATGGGATAAAGAACCTAAAAACTTGATAGATAAATAGGGTATGTTGCCTCTCGCATCCCCAAACTCTTCCCTCTCTATCAGCTCAGCCTCCTCGGTGACACCAACTATCTCTAAAAAAGATTCCCCCTTATAAAAAAATTTGAACGAGGCCATATAGATGACATATGTCAACTTATAAATAAACAAATGAAAACACTTGATTGGGTTAGTAAGAAATGAACCGACATATCTAGATAAGGCAAAAAACTGGGTCTTATACTTGACCACTATCATAAAACATAAGTCAAATGCATAAATCAACATTTGTCTTCTCTCTCATACTTCAGGGAATGAATCAATCATAAAAGGCCTAAGAAAACTCATCCTAAGTAACTGGGAAGACAAGACCGAACTGTCCTCCAAATAAGACTTCTGCCATATTCGGGCTGGACCATGCGATGTGTAAATAACTCCGCATGAGTATTCCATCCCTGCACTCATAAATATCTCTTGGAAGTAGCTATGAACACATGGGCCTCCTTAACTCTCCAACACTAAAACTTAGGTATATATATATATTTTTGAACTTCCAATATTAGCACCGCTCCTAATTTAACAATGATTTCCTAATAATTTCGAGTTTCCCAAACTAGTTATTTGTACTCATCACCTCCGTGAACCAATGGTGATTGTCCCAACGGATCATCCATAATGAGAATATGTATATATATATATATATATATATATATATATAGTCTAAGGTCTTACCCCTACTCCATCCTGTGAACCTTGGGGTATGCCAACTGCACCACCAACCTATGTGAAAGTCTTTAATACACCCAACACTCAAAGTAGAGTATCTTAAAGCAATGGTGTAACAATAGTATTAGGGGATGCTTGTCTCTTGGCATCCTGAATCTCAAGCTTAGGGGAGGCTAACCTAGACTGACCCATCTTGGTGCAACATAGTAGACTCTCCTTCGGTCCAATCTGTTAACTTTCCCCAATCTTACTAGTGTATCCTCAGATGGGGTGGGAATGGCCATATCTCTTGTTGCTGATATAGTGCTTACCATTTTCCACAGAATAAACCATGATATAATACTTAAACGGATACAACGTAAGATAAAAATTAAAGGATAAAGGGAAAAAATCCTAAACTTTCTATAGCATCTCAAATATAAGTGAAGGATGTCTCAACACCTATTCTACAAACTCTACTAAACTTTATCTTGAACATTATAAGACCCACAGACCTAGTTCTGTGATACCAACTTGTCATTATCCAAAATCCCATGTATTGATGGAAAATATCTCAATCCACCAATATAGGTAAGAATTTATAATTCCATACAGGTAAAAATGGAAAACAATGAGGTAGTGAGAAGAAAAGAAGATAGAATATCAAAAACCAACTAACAAAACCACCCAAAAACTGGTGTCACTTTGTACATGACTTTAAATACTGAGTTATACAAATTTGAAATAAATAATAAATCTCAAATATCAAGAATACTTAAATAGGATCTAATATAAAAATACAAAAGAGCTTGGGCATTTGCTGGATAGCAAAACAACTACCTAACTCTCACAATATCGAATATTAGACTGGATCTAAATGGTGATTATCAAGTTTCACCAAGATCTGCACCTATACAATAATAGAAAGCAAGGGAATTAGTATTAAAATAAACAAGTACCCACTAAGCATCCCTAGCATGGATCTAACATAATGTGGTGACGAGCATAATTTATCCCATCAAACCAACCACAATCTGGTAGAAATCGAGCTACAATTAACCATATACCAGTAATTTATGATTAAACAAATGATATATATTGTGCGTAGGGA